>LVYW01000003.1:1114857-1233952 GCA_001630435.1 Sporothrix globosa
TTTTTTTTTTTTTTTTTTTCGACTTCCCGGGCGTCGGGCCCCTAAAGGGCCAGGCCAGGGCAGCTTTATGTACTGCGGCCCCACCCTCTGTCGCTAAGACCACTAACACCGACCTCCTTCCGAGTGGCCGGCCTCAGCCGCCCATGGAGAGCAAAGTACGACAGTACAGGCTGCAACTGTTGTACGGCGTTTCGCAACTTTGTAAGGAGACGACGACACGGCAGAGGCGGGATATAATCACAACAAGGACTGGCATGTACAATGTACAAGTTACGTCAGATTGTGACAACTTTTTGCGTTGTTCGGAGTCGTAATTGCGGCTGGAGAGATTGCGGCAACAGCGCCTCCCTGAGCGCATGCAGAGTGGTCAGTGCCAGGCAAGAGCCGCCAAGGAGGCAAAAACGGAGGCGCAGAAGAAAGATTGACCAGGAACGCTTGAGGAAATGTTCCAGAACAAAGTGGAATGAGCGACGGACGCAGGAGAAGGTAAGACACAAAAGAGGGAACAGCGATGGAGCACTGGTACAGGATATCTCAAATGGGAAGGAAGAACCCAGAAATTGCAGGGTACAGGCCACAGAGGCAAGTGTCTTTTCAGGCAGTTACGACTAAAGACGTGCATGTCGACAATTGGAACACAAAGAGTGAAGCCTGATACGAGAATATGCAAGATACATCAAATGCAACCAGCACACGTTAGACCTAGCAATACGGCCCGTGTCTGGGCTGTTCTGCATCTGGTGTACCCGGCATAGGACCCTACCGCTTCCAAATTCTCAACTTCGTATGCGGTAGCGCCAGGTTCAACGAAATGTACCCGAAGACGCGGAACAGGCAAACTGACAACGAATATTCCAATAACTTCGATGGAGAGACGGGTAACGACCAATAAAGCATAGAACGACGACAAAGAGATCGGAGGGCTCGGGGCTCGTTAACTCCTGTGAACAGCCTGAAGAAGCGACAACCGCAACGGAGTCGACTCAATCCAACAGCGACTTGGAAGACAGCAACTAAGCAGTCAGCTGTAAGTCAAACCCTCCAGAATCTACATTTGGCAACAGGCTCGTTAAATAGTGTAGGCGGTGAGTGGTTTGACAGCAGCCCAGGAACTACGAACCGCAAAAGGGCCGCATGGCACATGGTCTTTTCTACCACACGTCGTATAACTGCGCATTTTCACTTCAACGATGCAGGAACCAGAGCCATGGTATGAGTGTTCAGCCACAATGTCCCACCCTCAGCCCTGACGAGGCAGGATTGCTTTGGCAGCTACCAATTGCTGTCGCGTATTCCATTCCACTCGATGTGCGGGACAAAGCGTGGGATTTATTTAGCTCTACTCTGACAGATCTCCACGGAGGAACGCCTAGAACATACTTTGTATCTACCTGTGTTACCGCGCCTGTCAAGCCCCATGTAAGTAGGCTTTCACGAAGGGGTGTGTACATATCCGCACCATGTTGTCCGCCCCCTGTTATTTGATTTCTATTCTTTCCTTGTTATTCTTCTCCAGCTTCCTCCAACACACATCATTTTCTTTCCATTATTATCTCCTAGAAGCACGTTGTATCTTATGGACGTCTAAGGACGGAGTCCAAAGAAAAACGTCCAATGATGTAACCGCAGTGCACGCTGGCCAAGTCGGCTTAGCCTCTCTTTCTTTTACGACCTGCCTACTTGTGATCATGATTTTGGTAATTTGGCCACCCTCGACAATCCCAAACTGGTATCTCGCTGTAAAAGATTGCAGCGAGGAAGCGAGACAAAGAAACGAAAGAAGCCCCTTGGACAGATTTTTGCGACGACTACGTCCACGTCAACAACTGGTCTGCTTTTATATCTCCACGAAGGAGGCAAATTTAAGTCAAATGTTGTAAAAAGGCTGGACGGCCCAGCAGAGTAAGTGACAGTTGCCTATTTACACGACGACGAGCCGTAACTATATAACAAATATGATAAGTAAAAGAAAAACACAAAAGAAAAGAAAAGCAAGCCTTCCTTGGAATGTCCTAATCCTGGTTTCTGCACACCGCTTAGACACACGCCACATCGACCACAACGACGCACACCGTACCATGCTATGATCTTGGTACCTTTTGGATCTTGTCACTCCCTTCGCCCTGTTGTGACTTTCTTTTAGATCGTTTAAGTATCTTTTTTTACTTTTTTATTTGTTCCATTCTAGCCCTGACCAAGCAACTCATCAACCCCTGTTCACTGTTCAAGAAACCTTTAAAAACCTCGACAAGACTGTTCCTTCAATACTTAGACAATAGATCGGTGGTTTGAGGGTCAGAACGAGGATAAATAAAACCGGAGTAAGGGTCGAAAGTAAAATAGAAACAAGATACGGTACCGAGCAACATCGAGAACGGACACGGCAAGACATCATTCTGATATAAGAACACCTTGTCGGACCTATCAGCGTTTGTGGATGTCCGGCATCAAAAAGGAACAGCTCTACAAACAAATCCGGGGACGGTTTCTACTCGAGACGACATCGACCAAAAAACCAGAACGAACAAAACACCGTGGAACTGATTCAACGCCGAACGACCTGTGAACATCCCTCCCGACTCTACAACTCTTCTAGTCTTCTCTTCTCCCCTCTACCCACCTCACCAATCCAATCCTATATAATTTTACCTTTCCCACACTCACTTGCGCATATACTCCCGTCCCTGTGTATACGTGCCCTACCGAGTTTGGCCCAACCTCAGTCGACGATAAATCTGGAGACTGTCGAAGTGATTATATCGTATAGGGCAGCCCCGTTCTTCGTCCTTCGCCTTAAACTCTTTCTGTTACTTTCTTTCTCTTGTCTTGAATCTACTTCCTAACAGTTTGTCACACGACTTGCACTCTACACACTCCGTCCGACGCGGCCAGTGGGGCACAAACACTCGGACAAACGACTTTCGCTTGCTTCTTTGCTTCTGTTGTTGCCGCTACCTCACTGCCAACCATGAACTATACACGCAAACGTAAGTAAGCGCACAACTGTGTGTCATTATTTTTTGAGCCTTTCTCGTCTGTCACCATCCGTCTCGTGGCCCTTCGCTCTTTCACGTTACCCTATCACCGTTGCCATATCTTAGCATCGTCCCTTCCATTTTTCATCATCGACATTGCCCCTACTCCTTCTCCTACGGTAATCTCGCTCCTTCCTTCTGTAACCCAGCGGGGACTGACAATTCCTCGTGGATATTCTAGGCGCACTCTTAGCCTGTGACTTTTGCAGGCACCGGAAGAGGAGATGCGACGGCGAGCGGCCATGCTCAACATGCAGGGAGTCAAACGCAGACTGCCATTACAAGGACCTGCCAATTGAACGGTGAGCCCAAGCCTTTTTTTTTTGAGAGAGAGAGAGAGGGAGAAACTGGACTGGTGAAGACATGTTTGGCAGGAGGGATGGATGAGTGTGTTGCTCGCTCCTTCCTCACCTCTGCTCTTCTCTTCGCACCTTCCTCGACAACATGCTAGGCCACTTCCTCCCATTTGTTTGCTTTTCCTAGCTGTCTCCTCCTCCATTTCCTCCATGCTGTACCTCATCCTGTCTCACCACTTCACTCCCACCATTCAACAATAAGCCATCATCTGCAAGCCACCCCCGTGCTCCCCGTGTCCAATCCCTAGGCATAGTCTTACTTGTGTCGTATCCCAAGTCTGAAAGCTGTTTTTTTTAGCTAAATGTTCTGTTGTCATATTGATTTCCCTGTTGTCAGCTCTAACACAAGACTGACTCCCAGCGTCGAATCACCTTCAACGCCGAACGAAGCTGTTGTCGAGCGACTCGGACGGATTGAAGCGCTCCTCGAGGAGCAGAGCCAGAAATTGGAGCAGTTATATCTTCGAGGACTGCCATCCTCAAGCTTTGACGGGCCTCACCTTAGCATTTCCTCCAATGTTTCCATCGATGCTACCGCGGCTGGAGCCGAGCCTTCTGAGGTAACAGACGCAAACATATCCTCCACCGGCAGTCTCCCTGTTCCACAACTACCTATACACTTGGCATCCGAATTAAATCGTCCCCAGTACCTGTATCAACAACAGCAACCGCTTTTGCAGTCACAACATCCACAAACCTTCCTCCACCATCATGCACCCATTGCCTTTCACAGTGCCAGTGCGGGCAGCAGCACAGCCGCGCCTACGCCCGTATTTGGCTACTCTACTGGCACTTCCGCTTTTTCCTCCGGCTCCGGTCTCTCCACAGCCATCACAACCACCGCACCAAATGCTTCGCGCGCCCTCTTGGCTGGAACATCTCCGACTGTTGCTACATCCGATGTCTCATCACACAATGTCGAGCAGGACCAGCAATTCTTGATTCCTTATGAGCACTCCACGGCGGCAAACACGCTTCTCTCGCTGCCTCTGGTCCGCTTCTTCCTCAAATTCCAGCAACAACGGAGCCAAATTAACAAACCAATACGCAGACTGAGCGGCGATGATGGTTCTGGAGAAAGTTCAACCTGGCCCTTTTTCTACACTCGCACGCATTTCTTCGATGTGGAATCGAACCTGCCTCTGCCGCCCCAACTCGACCTCGTCTTCAGCCCCGGTGTTGCACCTGCCATCTTACCACAGGCCGTGCTTGCCGCAAGTCATCCATCTGTCCTCGATGCTCTCGCACACAAGTACTTCACCTACGTCCATCCAAGCGCACCCCTGTTCAGCGCTACGCAGTTTCGCCAGTGGTCTTCCAAGGTGTATGAAAGCGGACCAGATGGCTCTATCGGGACGGCGATCTGTCTCGTCGTCTGGGCGCTAGGATCGTTGGCGGCTCCGTCATCTCCGTCACAATCCTCCACCAGCGCGTCAACCCCAGATCCGGACCATGTGAAGCAACGGAATAGCCAAAACGAGCGTGACCGATTTGCTCTGTCCTTGTTCCAACCAGCACTAAAAATCATCCTGCGCCACGCACTGTGGGAGTTCGGCCCTGCGTCGCTTGATACTTGTCAAGCCCTACTTCTAGGAGCCTCATACTTCTCTCATACAGGGAGGCCATTGCACAATGCCAGGTTTGTGTATCTAGCGGGCCGGTACCTGGTGCGATTGATCGAGGAGTACGTACAAAACCGACACAACTAAGAGAACAAAATTGTGCGCTCTGTACATTGTGCTGATCGCATCGAAACTAGGCATAAACGAGATGGCTCTGAACCAGAGGCAGATGGGCATATACTGCTGGTGTTTTGGGTGTGCTTTATTTGGGAGTGGTATGTTGTTTATACTTTGTATCCCTCTGCTTTTTGTCTCTTCTATTTGGCTGACTCACATTGATAAGTGACCGTTCGGCTGAGTTGGATGTTCCAAGAAGTGGCATCGAACCTCTGGCAGAAAATATGCCTCTACCCAGCAGCCACGACCCAAATGATGACAACGACATGATCTGCTTCGTGGCCGAGATCGCAGCAAGACGGCTCCTTAATCGTATCCACAATTCCTTGTACGCAAACGGTGGCTACGACTCGGCGCAAGAAAATCTGGCCATACCCGACAACGACAGTGCCACCGGCGGACGAACAACACCTGGAAACAAAAGGAAGCGCAACGAGGTAGACATAAACGCATCCATAACAGCTTCCAGGACGGGCGTTGGATTCGGTCTTGGTCTCGGCCCCAGTAATACCGATAACACGGACATTGTCAAGATGCTTCCCATCAGCGCCGAGCTTAACCGTCAGCTCGAAGCCTGGTACCAAGCCATGCCAGAGCACATTCGTCCTCCCCTACATGATGATAACAATGGCAGAAGCAGCAAGAGCGGAACCGCTGGTGGCGACCTTTCCTTTACGGACGACTTGAACGAAGGTGACGCGCCATGGCTAGACAGTCGACAGAGACATACGTCAAAACCAATATCCGAGCGCAGCCAGATACTGCGCATACACTACTTCGCTGCCCGGCACATCATCCACCGGCCCTTTGTCCTAGCAGCGGCGTGGCAGCAGCAGCAAAAAATACTGGCCCGTGAACGCCTAGGCGGCGGCAGCAGCGAAGGTGCGGATGCAGGCGGTCGGAGCGTCGCCAATGAGGCAAGCAACAGCACGTCGCCTCCTTTGTCATCCGCGTTGGCGTCAATGCCACCTCTGCCAACGGCGGTTCTCGAAAAATGTGCCATCTGTGTCGACTCTTGTGCCGCCTACTTGGTTCATGTGCTGCCTCTCCTGGAACGCCGTTCGCCCTACCTGTGGTCCTTCAGCCAGAGCAGCATGGCCTGCCTGCTTGTCCTTTTGGTGGCAGACGCCTGCCCGAGTATCGCCGCCAGCCGACCCCTTTCGAGCCAGCTGAGGGCACAGACCCTGGACATTAGTTATCTACGCGACCAAATTGCTAGCCGGTTGCGGCGCTGGTCAATACCCGGTTCCAGCTTCGAGGCCGAGTTGCGCATTGTTGAGAGCTTGCCGGTTGGACTAAGTCAAGATCCTGGTAGCTCCCGAATGGAAGCTTAAATCAAGCGTTAAGGGCGTGTCATTGTCTTTTTTATTTTTTCGTCTCCTATTCTTTTTTTTTTTCAATATTCTTTTTGTCATTTTTTATTCTTTTTTTTCTTCGTATATATCTGTTTTCTTTTCTTAAAAAAAAGACATTGAAACCAAAAAAGAAACAAAAGAAATAAAATGAGCGGACATGGCGATCTGCAAATTCACTCCCAATGATTACGGAAATATAAAGTATTAGTTTGGTTTTCGTGATCACTTATAAAGCAATGATTTAAAAAGGGCTGGTTGTGAACGATTTTGAGTTGGCTGATTTGCAGAGCACGCACGACCATAATTGAAATTAAATGAATGAAGGCAATGAATATAGGTATAGAACGCCCGTCTTATCGACTTCATAAGGTGATATGCCAAAGTAAACAAAATATCATGGCCGTGGTAAATATGGTAGTCGTGAGATTGGCGCGGTCCTGCGAATGATGAAAAAGAAACAAAAGGAGCTAAATATGCTGACCATAAACTTGCAGAACAAAAACAATTAAATGGTAGCAAATGAGGTAAAATCGCCCACAATAGATGCCGAGTGTAGCAGCAAGAAAAAACTCCATCCCGCCGCAGAAAAAAAAGAGAGAAAGAAATGTCGATGACACCAAAAACAAAGCAAGCATAGCCGTTAACAAAAACTCCTAAAACAAAAACATCCCATGCAATCAAAATCACACCTTGTCGTTGCTCGGCTTACTCTTTGTAAGGTACGAACTCGGTAGCTTGGGCACCTGTGGTGACACGGGGAGCTTGTCCGACCGTAATGGTGGCGGCGGCGAGGCTATACCGCTGGGAACACCATTGCCGTTGTTACTAACACCGACGCCGCTCCCGCCGCTGCCTCCACCACTAGACGGACCAGGAGACGTCATCCCGGCAGAGCCTGGCATGCTTGCAAAGCCGCCCATACCACCAATGACATCAGGAAGTTTCTCGTCGCGCGACCGACTGCCCGTCAGCCGCCTCATGCGCGAGCGGGTGCTATGTGCTAGGGGGCGGATCATCGTCTCGAACACACCGCCAGCGCTGTGGTTGCCGTTACCGCCCACCCCTCCGCTAAAGGATCCAGCGGAGCCGGCAGAGCCGGCAGAGCCACCGCCACTGGCTCCTCCGCCCGTCATCAACCCGCCATTGCTACTGGCCACTTGACGGTCATCTTCGACGTCCGAGAAGAAAGCGTCTTCGTCATCCGAGGCAAACTCGCGCAGGTACGAGGACGAAGCTGCAACGGATGCGATGCCGGACGGAGACACTGAGGCCGGTGCGGACGGAGACGTGATGGACCGGGCATGTAGTGAAGGTCTGGTTGCACTTCCCGGCGGGGGCGGCGCTACATGACTGGTGAAGTTGAAGGCGCCTGGATTCATTGTGTTGGCCACCGCCGAGTTGTTGGTACCGTCGCGCGATCCGGGCGGCCGGTCTGCAAATGCATTCTGCAAGTTGTTTGTCGGGTTGGATGCTTCGTGGAGAAGCGGCACAATTTCGTCGTAGAGCTGGGCACCCGATGCCACAACCGCGCCATCCGGGAACGCCTCGGTGATCGTAATGGTCGATGAGCGGCTTTCGCTGGGCGGGTTGGTTCCCATATCGTCGAAGAAGTCATCTAGACTGTCGAGCTTGGTGACAAGATCGCCGGTCACTGACATGTCGCTGCGCACCGCATCGTCGGAAAGCATAGTATCGGTGCGCTCCATCGCCGCCGGGTAGTACAAGTAGGGGAACTCCTCAACATGGAATTCCACCTCTGGTGTGGGCGCTGGGGTTTCGGCGGCGACGCCCTCGGTGTTCTGACAGCTGTAGAAGACGGCGTGGATGTTGGCGCGTGTCGAGTCCGTCTTCTTTGCCGGTATAGGAATTGCCCAGCCAGACTCTTCGGGAATGCCAAACAGGCTTTGTGTTCGTTCATACTCTTTGCGGATGGACTTTGATGTTGCACGCGTCATACTCATGCGGATATGATGTTTGTCCATAGATGACCCGGACATAGTCATGATGTTGTCAAGAACCTGCAGGGCTTCCATGCAGAAATCGGTGGGGAGCAGGCGCAAGAGTGGCGAAAGGAGGTCGGAGCCGTGGCCAGCAATATCTGGCTGCCTCATATCGATCTGTGGGATGAACACACAGAGAATTCGCATGGTTTTCAACCGCACCCACGAAATGCTGTTCGTGAGGAAGCCCATCAACATGGTGACCATCTGGAAGTCGAGGCGCGGCAAGAAGTGCTCTTGAAATGCCGCAAACATCTGCATCGCAAAATCGCCGCCATCTTTGTCGTATGTGGAAGATAAGTAGCCGTCCAGCACCATTGCGATGCCGCCGTGACCTTGAGAGAGTGCCAGACCCAGCAACTTCTGCGTCGTCTGGACAATGTCATCGCTAAGCGTGTTGCCCTGCTCCATCTCGTGCAAGAAGCGAGGGAGGTTCGCAACAAGGGCCAGGAACAGGCGGTCGTCGTCTCCAATAAGGGCGTCACTGGGGAGCCGCACGAGTTTGTCGAGCGTCTTGACGGTGGCATCCAGACAAAGCGAAGAGCGTAAGCCTTTATACAACAGCGGTTGAAGACCTTCGAACGCCCCGTCCCATTTAGTGGGCTGGCCATCCAGGAAGAGACGCCTTACGCTAGCGGATTGGAAGTCCAACTTGTCCAAGAACAGGTTCAGCATGTCGACGGCTTCAAGGAACTCGCGTTCGTTGATGGACTCGAGGCATGCACATGTGGTCCAGAAGAGCTGTGGGAACGTCAGGAGCTTGTCGGGATCGAGCTTCGAGATGAGTGTCTTGAGCGTCGTCAAAATCTCCATCGAAAAAGTCCGAATCTCGCTATCTTCGTCAGCAATTGTGTTGGACAGCCGGGCGAGCATGTCGGCAAGCATGTATTGGTCAAGGGACGTCAAAATGCAGCGGAATATTTGGAATGATCGGCAGGCGAGATGGCGGACTGGACAGGATGTGGCCCACGTCAACGAAAGACGGCCCCATTGCTCCTTGATGCCGGGATAGGCAATCTCAAACGTTTTGACAACCTCGGAGGTCAAATGTTCCATGCTCGGGGGTACTTTGCTGTCCTGATCGTCTTCTTTGCCATTGCTGTCTTCGTAGCCCCAGACTACCGTCTTGTCATGGCGGCGGATCAGCTCTACAAAGCCTTCGATAGCCTTCGCTTCCTCGGCCGTCTTGTCATCAATGTTGGAGATAACAAGTTCATGAATGAGATGCACCAGCATTTCGCGCGCCTGCTCCTGCACCAGAGGCGTGTAGTGGTCCCAAAGGACAGTGACCACTTGCAGCAAGATGGGCACATTTTCGGCAGCTAAGTTTACAGGCGAGACCATCAGGTCCACGAGCAGGATCAAGGACAGCTGGCCCAGTGAGAAACCGGCCTGCTTTGTTCCAACAGGAAGTGCGTCATTGAGGTCAGCACAATAGGGGAACAAGCTGTTCGCGTCCGCTGGTGCAGGCATCGTCTCCCGCTTTTCGTTGGGCACCATTGCTTTGGGAGAAATCTGCAAAAGTAGGAAGTCGATAACTTTCTGTCCTGGGGAGCTGCTCGTGCTGGCCAAGAACACAACGATCTGCTTGGCGTATTCCACAAAGTTCTGCTCTCGTCTCTCGAGGCACAACGCCATTATAAAATCCAAAATCAGGCGGACGTTGCCGGGATGGGGTCCGGTAGCGAGTGCTTGCCAAAGAGCCTGCACTTCATTGTGCAAGGCGCCACTCGATTTGATAGTGATCTCCAGCAGGTTGGCAAGAAGAACATAAGACTCGGCTGTCGGGCCGCCATTGGGGTCGATCTTAAGTTCGATGGACTGAATCCACGGTAGAATGACAGCAATGACGTTCCGTTGTGCGGCCTGTTGCACATCCTTGAAGTAGTATGTGAACTCCGAAAAGATATGGAAGGCAACTTCGGTGTGTTGCTTTGACAGACGCTCCGAGATCTTGTACTGTGCCAGCTTGTAGACAGCCTTGGTTTTGTCCGAGACACTTATGTCGAAATCTTGAATCTTTGAGCCACGGCCAACACTCTGGCGTTCCTCGAGTGAACGAAGCATCGAAACCGACTTTGAGCGTATTTCGCTCTGTTCGTTGCCAAGCGTAAACAGACACAGACCCAGCAGCCGCCAAAATGGACACGGGTAGTCAGGGTGCTCGAGAAGAACCTGGATGACGACTTCAAAGTAACACTCGAGCACGTTGGCCGACTCGGTCAGGTAACACCGTCCAATGCTGTGTTCCAGCAAGAACGAGTGCTCCTTATTGTGAACAATGAGGTTCGTCAACGCCTGCCGTCCGATGAGACGCATGCGATCGTTACCCGACTGGAAAATATCTTCAATCCAGGCAAACATTCGCCGCATGTCGAACTGCAGCGAGGCACCACTTTCCGTGGTAACATTGATGGGCCCCGCACAGAGCGCAGCCATGGCACTCAAGGCGGCCGTCCGCAGATGCCGCTTCTCGATCTCCATCGCCGCAGTCAGCGTGCTGTCCGGTGGCCGATGTTGAACATGCTGGTCAATCACAGATACCCGGCCGTTCTCGTCGCGCTGATAGAGCTGGGCTTGGCTCGGCGTGAAACCGCACCAGTCCTCCATGAGCGAGAATGAGGACTTACGGGCCTCAAAGGTAATCCAGCGAGATGGGTCGCGAGACCGGTTGATGCCTAAATACAGCTCCTCCATGAGGCCACAGTAATGGCGTCGTAGCTTCTGGAACTGCATATCATGCTGAACCTCACCGTCCATCAAAAAGAGCTTAATATCCCGGGCCTGGCTCACAAGTTGATTAAGAATCCAATCGTCGTTGTACACCTCTGGCAGTTTCAAAAAATGGCTCGTCAGCCGGTAGACATGGGCCGCCTCGGTCCTCAGAGTGTCAAGTTTCTTGTTACGGCGAGGACTGCTGTTGGTACGCTGGTGGGAGCGACCCTTCGCTTCGTCAAAGAGCCGGTACAGATGACCTTCAAGCTCCTCCAGGAGCGCACGGTAGATGCTGAGGTTAATTGCTCCCATACCGGTGACGATGGATTCTCGAACAGACGTTGAAGTCGCAGACAGCAAGGGGTTGAGATACTTGAAAAGGTTCCTCGCCGACACGATCTTATCGGGGTTGGGAGGAGACGACTTTGAACCCTTCCGCCCGTGCTGGTTGGCTCGCGAGCCGTTTGGAGGCGGGTCACCACCGGAGTCAGGGAGTGTCGAGAAAGCGAAAATGAGATACAGCGTCCATTGTTCGATAAGGAGTTCCGGCTGAGTTGTTGGCGTCTGATTAATATTGTTGAATCGAGGAACACCCTGGTCGGTTCCTTGGTAAGGACCCCGAACTGGCTCCGACATGACCGTGACCGCTTTGTACATTTGCAGGATACGATTGCAGATCAAGTCACGACCGATTGTGACAGCGAAAAGGCACCGCTCATTAATCACACGGATTAGGTTCGGGAAGACCTTGAACCACAGCGTGGCATCATACGACAAGTCGCTGGCACACAACTCAATCACGGCGCCGTGGCTACCGCTGTTCTTAAGGCCACGCTGCAAGCGGCTGCGCTCAGCCACAGTCAAGTACTCGTCATTGAAGTTCATGATCTGGGACGACTCGTTCTCAAGTATGTCAATGACGCGCAGGTTGTCCTTGTCTTCTGACTGCGGCTTACCAAGAGCCGCATCGAACTTGGAGATGAGGCGGAGTACAGTGATGGCGAAGTTGCGAACCCTGCGCGACTGCGAGCACAGGAAGAACAGGCCGTGGGCCTCGATCTGGTCGACCTCGGCCCAGATGCTGGAGAGATCTAGTTTCATGCCGCGCTTGTCTGCCATGGGATTTCCGGGCTCTCCTGATTCGGCCGACGTCATGTCCTTGGTCTTGCGCTGAATCTCCTCAATCCAGATCTGGAGAAGCTCTACGTACAGGCGAAGAGTGTTCTCAATGTGGTCAGCCCCCAACATGCCGCCATCGGACATGGTGGAATAGCGATCATCAAAATTGAAAATAAAGCGTGAGAATCCCGTGGTGACCGGCTGGGCATGCGACTGGCGCGCAATGGCCTTGAGTGACTGGGCAGAGGACTCGGCAATATTCGGCTGAATGTGCGCTGTGCCCGTGCACAAGAGGTTGATCAAGGAGTTGAAAGGAATGTCGGGTGACAGACACCGAGGCAGAGCCTGGACGGCGATATGGAGAAGCTCATAGAAAGGTTGCTTCTGATCGACCGGGTTCGGGTGCTCATCGCGTCTAGTAAAGTTGAAGGTCTCGGCGATCGGCGTTTTTGGACCCGGACTGCTGAATTTCTCGTCCAGCGCAGCCTGCCCGCCAAACGTATTGTCACAAATGATCGTAATCTTTCCAAGAATCTCACAGAAGCGTGCATAGTAGTCACGGACGGTATCCGTTAGCACGTTCGTCGCAACAGGCCTCGAGAGCTGATCATCAAGGCTGTTCGCGCTGGCGTTTGTAGACACAGATGTAGGTCGTAAGCGGGCACTGGCAGCCATCCCGCCGATAAAACCAGCCGAAACAGGCGAGCCGAGTGTAGGTGATGTCGGCATACGATCGGAGGGAGACGTTGAGTAGCTCTGGGGAAACGGAGGGCGTCCGACCGCGCCACGCTCCAGATCAGAGATGACAGCCAAGAAGGCACGGATGCCGACAACAATCCGATCAGGTTCTAGGTTTTCAACCTTGAGATCGCGGTTGGCAGTGAACAACTCGGCATTGATGAGGGGGAAGATGATCGTCTTGAAGCAGAACTCGGGGTGCTTGAAGCCGATGAATCGGATGATTTGAATTAAGGGGTCAACCACGGCCGTGTCTGCCGCCACTATCGACCGTCTTGTGCTTGGAAGAATCAGCTTCAGAACCTCCTCAAGCTTCCGAATGGTACCCGATACAGAATCAGTGGTGCGGTAGAGATAGGTCCACACAATACGGGACAAAACTTGGAGCGAAAGAGGTTTCGAAGCACGGTCTTTTAGTCTTGTCTGTAAAGGGTACACAAGCTGGAGCCACTGGTTGCCGAAGCTGTCTGGTGGCGATGTGCAAAGCATCGTGGCAGTCAGTGGGAACGCACAAGCCCAATGACGGGGCTTGACGAACATCTGGGCCAGACGAGGACTGATGGTACTCAAGACGTCGCCCCATTTGGGCCGGCCGAAGTCGCTATTGCTTGCATTGGCGGCTACGGGCAGAAGAAGCAAGTCAAAGATCTGGCAAAAGGCAGCCTTGACCTTTTGGCCATGACAGCGACTGTAGAGCTTGCCGAGCGCAACCATAAAGTCGCACGACTGGTCCCATGCGCTGGCTGGCGCAAGTTTTAAACGCAGGTGCTTCATGCCGCCAAGGACCAACTCCATCTTCTCCTCACTGTCGCTGCGGTTGACGAGCACGGGACTGCGGAAGTTGATTTCTTGCTGAGAGCGCTCTAGATCGTTGATGAACCGGTCAGTCACGGTCGCAAAACTGATCTCGCTCATGGCACCGAGCAACTGGGCAAAGAGGCTCCAATTGGCCATGCGGAGCGGAGATACCATGAGCTGCTCGGCATCAGCCATCTTCAGCTGGCCAAAGATGATGGCTTCGAGTTTGTCTTCCATTTCCGGGGTGATGGAAGCCAGACTGCTCTGGGTAATCACTTCGAGCAGCACGCGGCACAAGACGTAGATGGACACAGTCGACTTGCGTTCTGCTTGTGCGACAAACTCCTGCTTTGCAGAGAGGGCTGTCGGGCTGGCCAGACTGTTCTCGGCGACGCCGGGCGACGATAGTGTCTGGACCGGTTCGGTGTTTCGCCGTTGTAGAGGCACAGGACCGATCTGGGCGCGAGCTTGCTGCAGTTGACTGCGCGCCTCGTTTGCGGCATCGCTTTTGCTTTTCCGCCAGAGCATCATGATGTCGATAAGCGGCTTGGGCTTCTGCCTTGCAATATGGCCCAGAGCTGTAAGGTGCTGGTCAAAAGCAGCGTCCGCGCCTGGGCCACAGATGCTCTCAATGGAGGGCTCTGAGTCTAGAGGTGCAGCAACGCATTCGTTGAGCTTCTCCTCAGCAATGGAGATGAATGAAGTAAAGAGAACATGAAGTGCATATTCGCCAACAGTTTTCTGCTCCTCTTTATGGTGCCTAGAATGAGATTGGTGGTGGCCATGGTCGTTGCGATACTTTCCACTGTACATGCGCTCCAGTTTCCTTGGTGGCGCATATGCACTGTTGCCGGCGTCTGCGACAGACGACGTTCGCTCCGGGACAGCCGATCCAGCAATAGTGTTTGGCGCGGGCGTGGGTGCCAGCCCTGACACAGCTGTGGAACCAGACATCGCAGTAGGAGGGCGTGAGCTTTGGTTTGTATTCGGTGTGGGAGCGAGTGTGCCAGACGACGGGGCAGATGGTAGGGCGGAGGCGCCCTCGAGTCGAGAAAATGAGTTTTGAGCGTCGGACGGGCTGGAATTAAACGAGGCACCGGCAGCAGCGATCATCTGCGGGCTCAAAGGACTGGACGACGAGCTTGCCAAGCTTCCGTTCCGCGAGTGCTGGATACCATGCACGATGGATGTCTGGCGATGGTGACCATATGCAGCAGCCTTGGGGTCAACAGCCCGTTCAATGATGCCGTTTAAGGCGACGCGAGAGGACGACGTGTGTAGTTGAAAGCCGGTAGAGGACGCGGAGGATGGGGATGTTACAGTTTGTTGTTGCTGCGAAAGCTTTTCGGCGCTGGATTCACGGGAATGGGCGACTCGGGGGTGTGTAAGCCGGGGTGCGTTTGTGGGGACTTCCACGGGGCCGGGCCGCAGGGTTCTGTTCCAGTCGTCTTCTTCGTCTTCTTCAACGAGGCGAGACACAGGTGTTGCGGAAAACTTGAGCGGGTCGGGCGCATGCTCTGGCAACGTCTGGGACGGAGCTGTGGACAAGATAAAATTAGAAACTCGTGGTCAGCGCGGGAAGCCGAGAAATGAGGCAAGAAGCAGATGCAGGTGGCCGCCCGTATCTGGTCGCGTACGTTCGCCCAGGGGAAGAAGAGGAGACAACATAAAGGGAGGTATTGAAGGTCAGGGCGTGGAGGAAGAGGCTCTTGGCACCATTCGTCGCCTCATGCTGTTGCCCTGCAGAATGCGCGTGCTGTGCTATCGCGGAAGGCATGTCGAGCGCTGCGGTTTGACCTTGTACGGCATGCCTAGATGAAGGGTAGCGCGCGGTCCTCTCGTCGACAGACAGCTGCATACAAAGAGATGATGGCAGCCGCGGGTATGCGCCACGCGGTATGCACAAAGCAATACGCAGCATGCAGACTGACAATGGGTACAAATGGCACATCAAGCTCGCCATCCAGCTTCCAGCTTGCTGCTCGGAACGACCTCCTCTGAGCCTTCCCTTTTTTCGATGCTGGTCGCACAACAGCTCGAGGCCCACGGCAGCGGGATATATGGATATGTCTGTGGATGTGTTTTTATGCAATGGCCGGACGCGCAAAGTGTGGACTCACCCATGTTTCAACCGGCACAGGCTCTCAATTCCCATGTTCCAGCAGCACGCACGCCCCGGTGTTCGCCGTAGCTGCGTTGCTCTGGTTCGCCCGTCCTCGTGTACACCGATAGTATCGTCGAATTCGAATTGGCCGTACTGGCGGATGCCACGAGGCTGGCCGTAGGGTTGGAGGTGTCGGGGTTGTTGGGGGCCCGAGTGAACACGTGCAAACAAGATGGGAGGATCGCGTGAGAGGTAGGATGAAGGTGTCGAGCGTCGAGAAGATGGAAGAGGAAGATAAAAGTAAAGGATGGCAGTATGGTCAGCCTCGGTGTTGTTGGGCTTGTGTAGCTGGACGATCTTGGTAGATCGCAAGCAAGGGCTCATTCAGGGTGAGGTGTATTATAGCGGCGGTGGCCAATCTTGCGATGGAGCATGGCTGCCCAGGCGTAGTTATGATGTGCGTATCGGTGTCAAAAGGGGCAAGTCAGAAAGTGCCGATGACAACGGGCAACGATGATGTGTTGCAGTGTATGTTGTGTTTGGAGAGGATACCACCCGCTCCTTCTCTTCTTTTGCGCCTACCTCTTTCGATAAAAAAAAGCGATGGCCGACTTGTTCGCTCTTTCTCCATTTCCTACCAACGTTGCACGCGTTGCCAGCACGTCGGAACCTGTAAACTCCAATGTTTGAAATCCCTTATGCAGGCACATGTGGCATACAATCTTAGACCGCCAATGAACGTCAAGGAGGCGGGGCAGAATCTGCTAGTCCCTTGCCAAACTGGCTATTTGCGGGAACAAATAGGGGCAAAAAGAAGGCAAGAGCCGTGCTATGCACACCCTCATCGCGCATGTTTTCCACCACGAATGCCACAGCAAGATTCCCAACGCAGCCGCCCGGGGAGGAAACAGTGGTCCAGCGGTCAGGGCCTACGATCGCACTCCAACTTGGTTGCGCCGTTTAGCCAGCCATAATTGCCCCACTCATACAAGCGCTTCTGGCCAATGATAATGCCGTTTACTGATGGGCAATCAACAAGAGACATTTCTTCGAAGGCCGCAATGGCCGATTAATTTTTGACAACAAGCGACAGTAAGCAAAAACTCCAACAACCACAGACTTTAAACGTCAATGAAGATTTTGGTAGCCGCCTTTCCAGCTGAGTTCGTCTGATGTCGTGGACTTTTGGTTGGCCTTGGGTAGACACCGCAAGGCGATGACATCGCGAGCAGAGTCATGGGATGGTCTCGTCGATGAAGACGTGACCGCTTGGAGCTGTTCACCTATATCGATAACCGATTATTCGCACGTCGGTCTGTTGAGCGCAAATCGAATTGGAAGGGTGGGGGAAGAAATGGTTCACTTCTGCCGCCTTTGGTATTGCAGGCGGACGGACATCCGAAGCTGGCACGGGGACTTTTGCTACCTTTGTCTAGTAGTCCCTCAGCCTTGTCCTGTGCATCAGCTACTAGCTAACAGCCATTGTGTTAAATACGTCTAGAGTCCATTATTGAATTTTGCCAGCTACCACGCTTTTGCGTCGGTAAGTCCGCCAAGGATACTGGGAGGCGCTGGGAGAAAACCAGTAAAAGCCAGTGCATAATTCGTCTTGTCTGTTGGCTAGGGGGTGGAGGGTTGACAGAAAGACTATGGGGGTGGGGAAGTTAATTGCCATAAGGTCGATGAGGATCTGAAGAAGCATGAGGATTCCTGTATGGCCGAATTGCGACCACAAGATGACAAGCCTCCATCGGGCATTTAAAGCACGAAAGCGTGGCTGTGGCCAGCATCGCCAAACTTGTATTCGTGGCGGCAAACAGAAGTCGGGCCTGCGACACGGCTTCAGGTTCCTCTCAGTAGACAGCTGAGGAATATTAATGATTTTCATCCGCCGGTATACAAGATGCCATCGAGCGCGAAACTTGACTTACAGGAGCATACCTACAAATGACGAGCGATCTGGCGTGTGATATTCCAGCAGGGCAGGGGAGGCCAGGTCATGACCGCACACGAATACTCGTCCACGCATGATACACAATCACAGGAACACATGCAAGCGTCCTGCACGACTCCAAGGTTGACATGTGCTTTTCTTGTGGAATTTGGTGGCAGATGTTCCTTAGCTGGCCGGGCGGCTGCTGCTGCCTGTTGGTCAAAATGATTTCCTCAAGATGTAACGGGAAGACTGAACGGAGGTTGAAGTTCGTTGTTGAGCGTTCCATTCCAACAACTTCACTCCACCGGAGTATGTTGTGCAATCCAGTACGTTTCGACAGTTTACTCCGCCGGAGTATGTCATACAGTCCACAATCCGCATTTTAATACATTACGTCGATGGCGAGACGAGCAGAAATAACGGCGGTAATATTTTGTGCCTTGGGTTGGAGAATGTTACTCCAAAGTGCAAACAGTTTGAAATATGAATCTCCTCGGCGTTCCTGTGCATCGACACGTCCATAACGGGTGAAGCCGTGCATCCGTTTCACTGCGACCTATGCTGTCACACATCTTTAAGCCGGCTTGGAAACTGAGTACATAGCTACCTCTGGTCTGCACTCTATGCAAGGCGTGGATACCTAGCAAGTGTGCATTGTGAGAAGTCCAGGAAAACCGGGCTGGATTTTCCGGGGAAAATGTCTTTATGCTTTACTTGGGGGTAGTTACATGGTAAAACAATGAAAAAAAGCAACTCATGGGAGTAGCAGAACTGGCCTAGTGAAACAAAATATCAACAGCCTCTGACTGCTGGGTGTAGCCCATTGGAGACTTTCGAGTTGACGGTAAGTTGCCAAGCTACCGTTGATGCTGTTGCTTGTCCCATGCTCCTTACGAAAAACTGACCACACCAAACGGGCCAGGCCAAGAACACACGCGACCAAGGCCTCGGGTGGAAACGCCCACAGAATGAGGGGTTAGCGGCTACAATTGCATGTGTTCCTGTTGCAAAGAACCGTGGTAATTAGTAGGTAGATGGCATAAATCACCTCCCTCTAGATCCGTTATGGATTTGCTTCGCGATTTGTACGGAGAAATAATAATACCCCATGTGGCGGGGGCCTTTTGGCATCCCCAGATCGACACAGCGTAATCTCGTGCAATACTCGCCCTGGCTGAACCCACGAACAGGATTGTCGAATCGTGAGCTTTCGGGGTCGTGTCCAAGAAGACGAGGACGAAGCGATTCCGGGTCGTGTGAACTAGCAACCACCAAAAGTGTATTTAGCAAACAAGCAGATGATGTTGAGGCGACAGGATCGGCGAGAGATAACGGAAGCAAAGTGGGCGTTTGGATAACGGTGCTCCATACAACACTGCCATGGTGCGGACACCTCTTTCAGAGGCAAGCAAGTCCCCACAACCTCGGGCGAGTTCTGCCGATCCTGGCATTTCTTCATGCAAGGCGCTGGCCAAAGTGCTCAGCACACCCATTTTCGAGCCTCTTCCCCGCCGTCTGTCAGTTTAGCGCTACTCTCGTCGCGGGCGAGGAATGTCATGGGTGCCTTTGGGTTTTGCTTGCCGCCTGCCGCAATAGAGCCAACCTGGGGGATACGATGTATTTATTTCTGATTTTTTTTTCTGTCTGATTTACTTACAGGTCCATCTTTTTCGAGTCAGTATTTCGTGGCTTTATCAACGACAACAGTGCTCTTACTTTATGGGAGATAAAGACAGTTGGCATGCCGTAACGTAATCCAGTCACTGGGATAGGATTGGGGGCCTATGCGGAAGATGTTTGGGCGCCTTTTCGGAGATGCGCCCGATGGACGACGGCATCATTCGATCCAAAACGTTTATCTTGGTACTGTTCTTTATGCTTCCTTGGCCTTCCGATGGAAGCGGTTCCAGCTACAAGACGTTCCGAACGCCATGATTTTGGCTTGCACCTGCCGTCGTCGTCGGAATGTATTTTACCTGCAAAGCAGTCTTCTAAGTGGACAAAGCCGCCAAGCATTGCCTTTAGCGCGCTGAAGGCGCAGTTCTGCAAGTTTGTAATAGTTCAGGCTGTTACTCCGTACATGTAGCTTCTTCCACAGTTTCTGCCTTCAAGAGTCTGCTATCTTCCGACGCACCTTCCGTCCCCGAAATTAGTCCGGCAGCGGAACCACCAGCGCCATGGTCTGTAGTGGACTGTTCCACGGAGAAGGAATAAGCCCACACTTCCGAAAACCGAAAAGAACAGCTCATCCGCTTGTGATTCCCCTGGCTATTGGTACCTCCACTCTGCACTTATCAGGGTCATTCTCGCTGTCTCCTTCCAGGCCTGGTTCTACCACCTTCCCCAGCTTCTGTGGTATTCTCTGGCCTGCCTCACCGTGTTGTTCCTCCGTTTTGTTGCACATTGGCGAAATTCCACGCCCTTTTTTCAGTTGAATTTCTTTGATTCCTGTGCTTGTCAACGTTCCCTCTAACTCTTTTTTCTTCTCTGCACATCATCCAGCTTCAACCTCTCCTCTGGCCTTCCTTCCTTTCTCGTACCTTTTTACCTTTTGTCTCCTTCTCATTTTGTTGACGTGGTTGCTTCTGCGGTCAACCCCACCCGCTGGCTACGCTCGGTCGCACTTGCCCTTCTCCCCTCTCCTATCTCCCCAAGCTTGTCCAGGCTTTGGGCAAGAGACACAGCGGATCATCCTATCTAACGCGAGCGTGGCGCTTCTTTCCTTCCCCGTTTCTCAAACTGTTGTCCTCGTGGCAACGTCTCAGACGTTATCTCACTCATTTGGGCAGGCGGTGTAGCACGTTCTTACTAGGGTTGCGCCCATTACGAATACGAATAAGTGGCAGTAGCATTGAGAGCCCATCAGTTAATACAGCAAGGGCCCTAAAAGTATCGGCAGAAAAAACGGAAACAGGGGGCATATATTTCGCGCCTTCCGCCATTCCTTTCCAGATTATCTCTCGAACCTGGAACTTCTGCATCCTTTCGCGACAATCCGTTTCCCGTTTTGCTCTTGGCCGCCACCTTCCCCCGAACCGCAAGCATGGCGGAACTCGACACTTTGGACATTGTTGTCCTCTCCCTGATTCTCCTCGGTACTTTGGCCTACTTCACCAAAGGCAAGCTTTGGGGTATAGTCAAAGATCCCTACGGCGGATCGTTCAACAACGTCAACTCCGCCAAGGCCGGTAAGACGCGCAACATCGCCGAGGCTCTCGAGGAGTCCAACAAGAACTGCATCATCTTCTATGGCTCGCAGACCGGCACCGCTGAGGACTACGCCTCGCGTCTGGCCAAGGAGGGCAAGAGCCGTTTCGGCCTCGAGACCATGGTCGCCGACCTTGAGGACTTTGACTTTGATGGCCTCGACACTGTCCCCAGCGATAAGGTCGTCATGTTTGTCTTAGCCACCTACGGCGAGGGCGAGCCGACTGACAACGCTGTTGAGTTCTTCGAGTTCGTCACGGCCGAGGACGCCGCTTTCACGCAAGGCGCCGATTTGCCCCTGGCCAACCTGACCTACGTCGGCTTTGGTCTTGGCAACAACACCTACGAGCACTACAACCTGATGATTCGCGCCGTTGACAAGGCTCTCCAGCGGCACGGCGCGACCCGCGTCGGCGAGGCTGGCGAGGGCGACGACGGTGCCGGCACCATGGAGGAGGACTTCCTGGCCTGGAAGGATCCCATGTGGGCTGCTCTCGCTGAGAAGATGGGCCTCGAGGAGCGCGAGGCTGTTTACGAGCCCATCTTCAGCATCACCACCTCGGAAACTCTTACCGCTGACTCTACGGAGGTGTACCTGGGCGAACCCAACAAGATGCACCTCGAGGGCACCGCCAAGGGCCCCTTCAACGCCCACAACCCGTACATTGCCCCCATTGACGAGTCTCACGAGCTCTTCACCGTCAAGGACCGCAACTGCTTGCACATTGAGGTGGACATTAGCGGCTCCAATCTGTCCTACCAGACCGGTGACCACCTGGCTGTTTGGCCCACAAACGCCGGCGTCGAGGTCGACCGTTTTCTCTCTGTCCTTGGCCTCAGTGACAAGCGTCACAGCGTTGTCAACGTCAAGGCTCTGGATCCAACGGCCAAGGTCCCCTTCCCTGCTCCCACGACATACGATGCTATTGTCCGCTACCACATGGAGATCTGCGCCCCTGTCTCGCGTCAGTTCTTGGCCACGCTCGCCGCCTTTGCGCCGGACGAGGCGTCCAAGGCCGAGATGACCAAGCTTGGTGGTGACAAGGATTACTTTGCTGAGAAGATCAACGCGCACCACCTCAACATTGCCGGTGCCCTGGAGACTGTTGGCAAGGGCCAGAAGTGGACCAACATCCCCTTCTCGGCTTTTGTCGAGGGCATCAACAAGCTGCAACCGCGGTACTACTCGATCTCGTCCTCATCGCTCGTCCAGCCCAAGAAGATTTCCATCACGGCCGTAGTTGAGTCGCAGATCATTCCTGGTCGCGAGGATGCGTTCCGTGGTGTTGCCACCAACTACCTATTTGCCCTAAAGCAGAAGCAGAATGGCGATCCCAATCCGGAGTCCTACGGCCTGACATACGAGATCACGGGTCCCCGCAACAAGTATGATGGCATCCACGTCCCTGTTCATGTCCGCCACTCCAACTTCAAGCTGCCTTCCGATCCATCCAAGCCCGTCATCCTCATCGGCCCCGGTACCGGCGTTGCTCCCTTCCGTGCCTTCGTCCAGGAGCGTGCTAAGCTGGCTGCTGATGGCGAGACCATCGGCAAGACCGTGCTCTTCTTTGGCTGCCGGAAACAGAACGAGGACTTCTTGTACAAGAACGAGTGGGAGGAGTACAAGAAGGTGCTCGGCGACCAGTTTGAGCTCGTCACTGCCTTTTCACGAGATTCATCCAAGAAGGTCTACGTGCAGCACCGCCTCAAGGAGCGTGCCGAGGAGGTCAATAAGCTTCTGGAGCAGAAGGCGTACATTTACGTGTGCGGTGACGCTGCCAACATGGCCCGCGAGGTGAACTCCGTCCTGGCCCAGATCCTGGCCAGCCAGCGCGGCATCTCGGATGCAAAGGGCGAGGAGATTATCAAGAACATGCGGGCGTCCAACCAGTACCAGGTAAGCGCCCCAGTCGCTGCGGCCCTTTCACAATATCTACCATTGCATTCGCTAACAACTACTACAGGAGGATGTCTGGTCATAAACCAGTTACAACAAACGACGCAAACGATATGAACAAGCGAAGTTGTACCAGCAAACATTCATTTCTGTGAGCGCGAGCGATAATGAGGCTTAGAAAATAAACGAAAAACGAAACACGATGGGTGCATTGGCCGTGGCCTCTGTCCTCGTTATTGACCTACATTTTTTTTAATTGCTGTACGTTGTCTGGATCTTGCTGCGCTGCTTTTTTGGAACACGTGTGCGAATGGCATAGAGGAGTCGGACGGAGCCTTTATTGCTCTATTCTGTTGAGCCACATTTCTTTTCGTGCGCTCTCGTGGCCTGTCACGTCTTTTTCGAATCTATGATGGGCTTCTGTATATGTTTTTTGTCTATCACTCTAGGTCATCTGCCGATTTCATGTTCGCCACTACGTCATTTGTAGTGGTCTATCATTATTAGACGAAAATGCCAATTTTATCATACATTCTCACGATGCTGCTTTAGAGCGTTTACCCTATGAGTGCCATGCTTTTCATACTCCCCTCCCCTTATGCCAGTCCTTACCAATGCGTATTGTGATGTCATCGTGGTTCTCCGTATTTAAACTCTTGTTTTTCATAGAATGTGTTTTCCCCCCCCTACTCGCGTTCTCGCCGGTCCATCAGGTTTGGCATCGCCGGGATCTTGGACACAGCCTCTTTGTTTCCTTGTGCAGCATCTGTCCATCCCCGCCTGTTCAGCTTCCGGTAGTAATATTACCCCACAGAGAATCCAGGCCAGTGACAGGGTCTCTTCTAGGCCGCACGCGCCAAAACCCCGAACTTTTGGTGGAGTCGCTTCTCCTCTGGTGGCAATGTGGTCGGGACTTCCCAGGCTCGCCTGACGCCAGACGCAGATAACCCGCGCTCGCCGAGATTTTCACTAGGAAAAGCAAAAAAGGGTAGTTGATTCCGACATTCCGATGAAAGCAGGCTGTCGTTCCGGAAAATGGCGTGGAAATATCCAACCCGAAAAAGGACTACATCGTGATAATAGAGCTTTTGTCCAAAACATGTGTCTCTTCCTTTACAAGCATAATTGCTGGGACGGCGGGATGTGCGTGGGATACATGCAGACAGGTCGCGTGAAGTACATCGTGCTCTGTATCTTCCGTCTTCCCATGTTGACTTCGCTGGGTGGTCTCTGACTTACTTCTCTCTCAGATTTAGTTCACTTTGCTCTCACCTTCCTCTCAGATTCTCGTTGGGTGCCCTGAAGCCCCACTTTTGAGAAGTAGGACGCACAAAACGAAAGAGCGACCCAAAAAACACTTCGCAAAGGTTCTGTGTGCAAATAAATGAAAACAAAGCATGCTCTATATAATACATAGGAAGGGACGATGATGGACCACGGCGAAATCTGAGAAAGAATCACCGACCTGGCGCTTGCGAAGTTCTTCCGTGGTTGTGACGTCTACCTATCAACTATGACGGCATTGTCGCTTTCCAGCGTCATCTGCATTCTATCTCTCTTGGCCATATGCTCCTTCCCGTGGTTAAGGACAGAAGTTTTGATGATGGCAAGCCAAAATTGGAAGCAACGACGGACAACTACATCTAAACGTAATTATCCGCGAACGCAGTGCGTGGGTAGTCTCATAGACATGGTCAAAGTCATGGTGCTATTTATTTGGCATCCCTATTTCTGTTTCATGTAAAAAGCTCTCCACGATAAATTTCTCGTAGAGAGAATCACGGCGCAGCTTTATTTTCCTCGTGCATATGCCAGTGTAGGGACAATGAGGCGACACGATAATTGCTTTTTTAGGAAACTGGCTCTTTCCTAAATGGGAAATCATAGAATCAACACACTACTTCCCGGTACACGGTTCACAGCCCTTGGCTCCTTCCATAACCACGACATTTATGCCACTGTCACTTTTCATGTTTTGCCTGAAGTTGAGACTGCAAGTAGAAGCAACCTCCCCTTTTGTTCAGACGAGAACAAAATCTAACCAGTGACGGGTACAATTGCGTTTCTGCTCGTCCACTCCTGACTTTGATCGAAAATAGCACCATCCCGGATTACAGCATCTCATCAATTTGTCGCTTGGTAGGTGTCTCTCTCCACCATTGATAATACGGTCAAAATCACCGTCGCTACAGCCAAGAGCAAGACTTTACCAAAAGCATCCCCATCAATTGTACTTTCCCTGCGTTTTCTGTAAGCAATATTGCTCTTTCCCATATTGTCCTATTTTCTGGTGGCCCCTTCCCTTTCACATCCTTCTCACCTCTCAGACGTCATTTGCAGCTTCCTTTGCAACCCGTCGCCGGCCACGCCTTCCCAAAGACCAATACATTGTTTTCGACATCATCCAACACCTTGCTTCACCCTCCTTGCCAAAGCTTTCAGACCCCACCTCCCCCTCTCCCTTTCTTTCTCTCCTTTCTCTCACCCTATCTTCTCGTCTATGCAGCTTCTTCTACCTGTTCGGTTGTTACAACATCACCTCTCACTTCATTTTGTCACTTCGCATTTCCCCTTTGTATCCCCTTTTGCATTCACCATCTCATTCCCAACCGCACACGCATCCCATCGTCTTTGAAGATAGATCCGCCCAATCCAACTATTCTGTGTTGTTTCAATTCGTTAGCCACCACTCTGACCCTTCACCTATTGATGAACGCAGAATACTTTGCTAATATCAGACTTCACCAGCACAGTTCCACCATATCCCAAGCAGAAGATCAGCAGTGCTTTTCTGAAAGCCTTCAGTTGTGAATACGTTGCACTTGGAAGCCCCAACAAAGTAAGTCTTTATTCGTACTTTACATTGTATATTCTGCACTTGCGTCTGATATTTACCTAATCCTAACGTCTCTGTCACTTATAGGATATCGAATACACAATGACCGCCTTTCAGCAGAACACGGATACTGGCATGCAGAATCGCCGATCTGCTGTGGCATCTGGTTACGTCAACAACGCAGGTAGTCAAACCGATATTGGCTTGCACCCCCACCAGGGTGCTGCTCTCGGTTTTGGAATCCAAGCGCCTGACGATGGACTCTCAGCCATGATGGGCCAGTTCTCGGCGCTGAACCTTCCGACTACTGGCCTTGGTCAACCCGGACCTACAATGCACAGCCTGCCTCCCGGTGCTTTCGTCAATGGTCCTAATGGGAGCATTGTCTTTGCGACACCTTACCCAGGGTCCATTCATCCACATCTGGCGGACCATGGGTACGGAACAGCTGCGTACCCGATGCAGTACCCATCGGGTGGGTACGCTCAGGCATATGGTCATGGTGCTATGATGCCTTTCACTCCTGGCCGCCCCATGGCATATGGAGACCGCATCCCACGTGAACTTCCGGTGCTTGAGAATCGTCGTGGCTCGAACTCAACGTCCGCCACGGAATCGGCACCTGCTACACCGTTCTTTGGACATGCTATTGAACGCCTCAATGGCGGAGCCCGCGTTGCTTCACTCGAGCGGTCATCGTACACCACTCCATCGCCCCGTGAGGCAGGCTCGTTCGGCAATGCGAGCATGAAGGTGGTTCCTGATCCGGACGTTGAACGTCTTTTGATGCAAGAGCCACCTATTCCCAAGGCCGTCCCGGCTGTTTGGACCGACCATGTCAAATCTCTTGAGCAGTGTCTCGAGAACCGCATTCAGGGCAACCGCAACGTTTACATTCGTGGCCTGCACCCTACAACTGACGATGGTCTTCTCCTGAAATACACCGAGCGGTTTGGAGATGTTGAGCAGTCCAAGGCAATTATCGACACAGCTACTGGGGCCTGTAAGGGGTGAGGACTCATCTTTCTACTTTCTCTTGACGTCACATGTGACTAACTTGTCTTGTTTTTTTTTAAGTTTCGGTTTCGCCAAGTTCAAGGACGTCAAGGACTCCGAGAAGTGCATTCGTGGCTTCTACCGTCGAGGCTACGAAGTTGGCTTTGCTCGGGTAAGAATCCATCTGTCAATTGTTTTTGATTGAAAGACTCAGCTGACAATCCTAATCAGGAGAGCTTCAATGCCCGCCTAAAGGCTGAGGGTGACGAATTGTCCACCAACTTGTACATTTCGAACCTGCCGAAGGACATCAACGAGAGTGTAAGCTACTGTAATCTCTTGCCAAGTGCCTCATTCGGCCTTTCAACTGACTGCAGGTATTCAGACTCTGAGCCAGATCTTTGAACCGTTTCACATTGTCTCGAGCAAGATCCTTCGGGACACCATGGGGAACAGTCGTGGTGTTGGCTTTGCGCGGTAAGGCTTACAACTCTTTATTTAATTGCGAAAACCATACCTTGCCTTTCAGAATTATTTGACCTTCTAACGCATATTTTGTGCAGCTTTGAGAGTCGCGACATCTGCGAGCAGGTCATCAAGAACTTCCACGGCATGACTATCGGCCAGGACCACTTCAACATGCAGGTCCGCTATGCGGATACTCCGTCGCAGAAGGAGCTCAAGCGCATCACCTCCGAACGCCGGCAGTATCGTACTAATGAGTACAACATTGGAGCATATGGGACACACGCAGTCGGCATCAACCCGTCAATCTATGCACCTGCTCCTTGGAATCGTCGTTCACAAGGAACCAGCGGCCTCAGGTACATTGACTGACTTGGTTGTCGCAGTGTCTTTGGTCTATACATTTTTTTCAAGTTTGTTCTTTCAACTTGGTACTAACAAAATTTTATTTCTTATTTTCGCTGCAGCCATACCCTGGTCCGCCACTCTTCAAACCCAGCAATCTCGAGCAACTATTCGAACAGTGGCCAAAACACCGGCGCCCTCTCGTATGCGGATCCCCTCCTTTCGAAACCATTTCACTGAGTGCCCAGGCTTGATGTGCTAATTTGAAATTAGGAGAAAGGCAACAACCGACACAGATGCCGCCTCGTCCGTCGACGGGTCAGGGGACGAGGGCGCCACTGTTGTTGAACGGTCCATTGCTGCTGGAGAAGGCTCCCCGACTCCCAAAGGTACTCTGAAGAAGGAGGCCGTTACTGCTGCCTGAAGCACAAATACATCGCCTTACAAATTGCATTTCTTCGCTGCAATTCAATTCCAAAAGGAACATCTTTTGGCTGCTTTTCGCCGTGGTTATAGCTACTTCAAAAGTTCATCTTAATGCTCTTTTCTGTAAGTACTACTGACTCTGAGCACAAACTCAGTGATTGATGATTCTAACAGCGCCGCGCAGATTTATGTGTTCATATGTTTTTCTACGGGTTGAGTTGCATTTCATAGATAGAGACGTGGCTCTGCGATGATAGATGATGTCGTGTCTGTACGCAACTGTGTTATGCTTACGAAAGGGAAGGGCCTTGTATCTGCTGTTACTGTATCCTCGAATGCCCTTATCTGTTTACGGTTTTTGTTTTTCTCTGCTTGCTACACTTCTGATTTGCTTGACAAAGTTCCTTTTATTCATGTACTGCCACACATTTCACATTCTAGCACGGTGAGGACGGCCATTGTTCAAAATTAGGTGGAGGCACCACAAGAGGTCATGTATTTTAAAACCGGGGGCACAGCTCATAATAATATTAGAAAATGTTTGTGGCATTAAATGAACCATCACGCGTTTGGATCTAATGTTAGATGGGACGCAGCTACTGTGATGTCGCTAGTCGCTATTCCTGATCTTGGCACACCTTCCTCGCCAAGCTGCGTGTCATTGGTATATTTGGCTTCGTCCTTCTCTTCATCTTCATCCTGGCCATCCTCCTCGTCTTCCTCTCCGCTTTCGTTCTCATCGTCCTCGTCTGCATCAGAAAAATCTGTGTTCTGCTGCTCGAGAATGGCTGCTTCCAGGTCTTTAGACATTTTCTTGGTAAAGCCAGAGGCCTCGACGGCAATGTCGATGCGCGTTGCTCCATTCTTGCCAACTGTCGCTCTAGCATCTTTGAAGAAGGGTCCTGGCTGCGTTGCAACAAAGTGGAAGCGTCGCTCGAAAAAGCGCTTGACGCAAGCGACATCGCGATCAAAATACATCTCTGCATTTTTGTGCTCCATGGAAACCATCTGCGGGAAATCAATGAGAATGGGAACGACAGCCAAATTTGCATCAGTGCCGTCTGCCGTGTCACGCTGCGAATCTGTGGCCGCGGGTCCCTGCTCCTGGATCATGATGTTGAACTCGTTGAAATCGCCGTGAATCAGGCCATGCTGTGCGAGTCGCAGGATCAAGCCAATGAGCTCAGCGTACAGGGCAGCCGGGTCGGGAACGGCCGACACTTGGCGGAGAGGGAGGGCATTGTCGACAAAGGACATGACGATGGTATGCCTTGACTGGGCAAACGGTTCTGGGACGGGGAACCCTTCCTTGCGCAGGGCGTCCAAAAAGGCGTATTCGCGCATGGCCGACAGCCGGGATAGGTACATCCACGACCCACCTTGGCGTTTCTTGAGGTAATCGCGGTTGGACTTGACGGTACGGAACGAGATACGGCCCAAGCGGTGGATCTTGAGGATGCGCTGTTGGCCTGTCTTGTCGGCCACCATAACAATGTCGCTCTCCTTGCCCACTCCGACACGGTGGCCCACGCTATATACGACGTCACGCTGCGAGTGCGTATGCATAGCGAGGTAGTCGAGGCCGCCGTAGGTCAGGCGGTAGCCGTCGTACTTGGCCTCCTTGATGCGGCCAATAAGGCCGGCCTTTGCCAGGATCGAGATGCTCTTGTGCACGCCGCTGCTGCCGCCTCGTAGCCGGGCAATTTTGTCGATCATGGATGTCGGGACGATTTCATGGTTCTTGCTTCCCATCTCCACCTAGAACGGACGTATACAGTTAGATCTTGGCTTCCCAACCGCTCAGCGAAGCAAAACAATGCTGGGGAAAGCATACCGCTGTGAGGACCCGCCAGTCCTCGGGCGTGAGGTACCGCAAACTCTTGGTATCTAATTTCATGTTGACTGTATGCCGATTTGTCTCGTGGAAACTATATTGAGAAACAAGAAGACAACAAGAAACACAAACAAATCAACAGAGCAAAATGGGGTTCAGTTCAACCACTGTTCGCTCTCATCGCAGCGCAAGACGAATTACTTGACGTCGTACAGATCTTATCGCAGGGTGTAAATTATTTTGCGATAAGATAAAGTCTCCCGATAAAGGGTGGAGACCAAAAATGGCACGGATTTTAGTCTCTCCGCCCGCCGCTTTGGCAAAGTGCCAGGCAGGTTGTGGCTGGTTCCTGTGGCGTCAGCTTTACCCGCTTTTCTGCTTTGCCATGGCTCTGTTTTCCGAAGCTAGGGGGACTAGGCGGCCAAAGCCTCGCGTAATGTGGTGGAAGCGGCAACGAAGCTAACAGAAGGACGACTTTCGTTTTACCAAGCTCCCTCCCCCGTCCGCCAGATTCCGTAGTTTCGATTGCCAACCTCACATCATCTACCGCTCCGCTCATCAATACCGGAACGCTTCCAATCCGACGTAGGAATTGCTCGATTCGACATATCGTACAATTTCATTCGACTTCCCCGTGATCGACCCGAGCTCGACATTAGCAACCTCTGCCTCGACAACAAGACCCCAACAACCGTAGCGATAGCTGTTGGTCAACCCTCGATCCTCCGTCGCCTTCTGCTTCTAGCAAATACAGCAATTCTTGACGTTTGTCCAGTCACAGCTGTTGACATTCGAACGGGCACGTCCACGTAGGATCTCTGATTCTCTATAGGGAACTCCAGCAGTGCGATTTCATAGAACAGCTTCCACTATGGCGAAGGACAACGAGGCGTCCAAGCCCGCCGCCGACAAGGGCAAGGCCAAGGCCGTCGACGCAAAGACTCAGGACGCGGCCAAGGACAAGGATGGCAAGCCAGTCGCCAATGGGAAGAAAGACGACAAGAACGACGAGAAGCCAGACAGTGAGTGTTTGATGTGGTCGTGCCCTCCGCGATGCGATGTGATGTAACGTACCAGACACTGAGCTGGAACTGGACCAATGGACGTTTGCTAACAAATGCGCCGCACAGCCGAGGAGCTCAGTGAAGAGGACCAGCAGCTGAAAAACGAGCTCGACATGCTCGTTGAGAGACTGGGAGTAAGTACTGAGCATGCCACGACCAAATTCCGAAAACGACGAAGCGAGGAAACTGGACCTTTTGGACGGACGCTGACAATCATTACCATAGGAATCCGATACAACGCTCTACAAGCCAGCACTCGAGGCCATGAAGGACTTCATCAAGACGTCGACGTCCTCCATGACCGCCGTACCAAAGCCACTCAAATTTCTGCGCCCACACTACGAAACGATGACCAAGCTCTACGATGAGTGGGCAGCAGGCGACGACAAAACATCGCTCGCCGACGTCCTGTCCGTCATCGGCATGACCTTTTCCGACGAGGACCGCCAAGACACGCTCAAGTACCGCCTGCTCGCACCGACACAAGACATCGGCTCGTGGGGCCACGAATATGTCCGCCACCTGGCCCTTGAGATCGGCGAGGTCTACGGCCGCCGGATAACGGCCGAGGAGCCCACCAAGGACTTGGTCGATCTGGCCCTGATCCTCGTGCCCCAGTTCCTCAAGAGCAACGCCGAGGCCGACGCCGTCGACCTGATGAGCGAGCTCGAAATCATCGAGGTCCTGCCGCAGTACGTCGATAAGGACACCTACGCTCGCGTCTGCCTCTACATGGTCTCCATGGTCAACCTCCTGACCTACCCGGACAACGAGCAGTTCTTGCGCGTCGCCCACGACATCTACAAGGAGTACGACCAGTACACCCAGGCCATGGTTTTGGCCATCCGCCTCAACGACATGGACATGATCAAGGCCGACTTTGAGCATGCCGAGGACCCCGCCCTCAAGAAGCAACTCGCTTTCTTGATCGCACGCCAACGTATCTGGCTCGACACCCCCGAGATCGACGATATGGACATCAATGAGTGCCTCTGCAACATCCGTTTATCCGAGCACTTTAAGCTGCTCGGCAAGGAGCTCAACATTCTCGACCCCAAGTCTACCGAGGACATCTACAAGAGCCACCTCGAGAGCAACCGCGTGTCCAGCATGACGAACATCGACTCGGCGCGTCAGAACCTTGCCGCTGCCTTTGTCAACGCACTTACCAACGCCGGCTTCGGCAAGGACAACATGATGCTCGTCGAGCAGGACAAGGAGAGCTGGGTCTGGAAGACCAAGGAGGAGGGCATGATGTCCACTGTTGCCTCGCTCGGCACCCTGATGCTATGGGATATTGAGAACGGCCTCGACAAGATTGACAAGTATACCTACGTCGAGGAGGAGCAGATTCAGGCTGGCGCCATGCTTGCTATCGGCATCATGAGCTCAGGTGTGCGTCTCGACTCAGAGCCCGCCTACGCCCTGCTGGCCGACCCAGAGAAGCTTGAGCACAAGAACCCGCTGATTCGCACCGCTTCCATCATGGGCCTTGGCCTGGCCTACGCCGGCTCGAACAAGGAAGACCTACTCGAGAGGCTGCTGCCCATGATCAACGACGCCTCGCAGGACATGCAGACGTCCGCCATGGCCGCCCTGGCCTGCGGCCTCATCTTTGTCGGCTCGTCCAACGCCGAGGTCAGCGAGGCCATTGTCACGACTCTTCTCGACGACGACCGCAAGCGCCAGCTGACTGACAAGTGGACGCGCTTCCTGGCCCTCGGCCTAGGTCTGCTGTTCTTTGGCCGCCAGGAGGAGGTCGACGTCATCCTGGAGACGCTCAAGGCCGTTGATCACCCCGTTGCCAAGCCGACGGGTGTTCTCGCGGCGACGTGCGCCTGGGCCGGCACGGGTGCCGTGCTCAAGATCCAGGAACTGCTGCACCTATGCAACGAGCATGTCGAGGACTCGGACGAGAAGAAGGGCGACGAGCTGCTGCAGTCGTACGCCGTGCTCGGTATTGGCCTCATTGCCATGGGCGAGGACGTCGGCCAGGAGATGGTTCTGCGCCACTTTGGCCATCTGATGCACTACGGTGAGCCGAACATCCGCCGCGCGGTTCCGCTAGCCATGGGCCTCATCAGCCCAAGCAACCCACAGATGAAGGTCTATGACACGCTATCCCGCTACTCCCATGACAACGACAACGAGGTCGCCCTCAACGCCATCTTTGCCATGGGCCTGCTGGGCGCTGGCACCAACAACGCGCGCTTGGCCCAGCTGCTGCGCCAGCTCGCCAGCTACTACCATAGGGACCAGGAGTCTCTCTTCATGGTGCGCATTGCCCAGGGCCTGCTGCACATGGGCAAGGGCACCCTGTCGCTGAGCCCCTTCCACACCGACCGCCAGATCATGTCGCGTGTTTCCGCTGCCGGTCTGCTGGCCGTGCTCGTTGCCATGCTCGACGCCAAGCAGTTCATAACCTCCAGCTCTCACTACCTGCTTTACTTCCTCGTCACCGCTATGCACCCTCGCTTCCTCGTCACGCTCGACGAGGACCTCAAGCCGCTGACTGTCAACGTCCGTGTCGGTCAGGCCGTCGATGTGGTCGGCCAGGCCGGCAGGCCCAAGACGATCACGGGTTGGCAGACACAGAGCACACCTGTGCTACTAGCATATGGAGAGCGCGCCGAGCTGGAGGACGAGCAGTACATTAGCCTTAGCAGTACCCTGGAGGGTCTTGTCATTCTGAAAAAGGTAAGTCTTTGTCCCTTCTCTCTCGCACTGGAAACACGATACTAACACTCCGTAGAACCCTGACTGGGAGAGCGACAAATAGACGACTATACGAAAGTAAAAGAGAAGTAAAAAGTACAGGGATGGTTATGTTTTTGAAGGGCGCTTGTTGGTTGGGCTTGCTACACCACCCGTATGTATCTTTTTGTCATCTTTATAAACAACGAAACAAGAACACAACAGACACCTGACTGAATGCTGTGGGTAGAAGGGAAAAGAAGGTCAGGGGTGCATGGCTTCTATTATGGTGGGTAGCAAATGTGTGTGTGTCTTTGTGTGTTTTGCTGTTATATCTTCGCCTCTTGTCTTTTCCTCACATTGCGACATTTTTTGTATAATAAATATATCGGCACCCATAATGCTGACAAGGCATCCCATTGTGACATGAATCCCATGAAATCGTAACCGATAGCCCGAAACCCGAAACCCCAAAACCCGTAACGCCTTGTCTGCTTTGTAAAACGCCGTCCTCAACACCGCTCAAATACACGATAAAGGCCTTTCAGGTTCGCGACCTCGATAAGGCCGGCCTGCATCAGCGTCGTCGTGCAGATCAACCGTGTCTTGAACGCTGGGAAAAAGACGTGCTCTACAGCATGCTGAACATGCAAGCGCCGCGCCCGCGTATCATCGTCGATTCCGTCAGCGTAATCGTCTCCGTCCTCGCTATTATGGGTCTCCTCTTTCCCTTTGCCTTTTTTCAGAGCCTGCTGCTGTTCGTGTCGCTGCCGCTCTTCGTTGATGGTTGGAAGCTTCTCAGGCACGTAGAAGCTGGCAAGCTCCTTTAGCAGCGTATCGAAGCACCCCTTCTCGTCATTCCAGCGCACACGTGGGCCCAGCCGCAAGAGGAACTGCGGCAATTTGGCCAGTGGCGGCGTGTAGCCCTTGATTAGCAACGGGATGCTCAACAGCTCGCCCGTCGGCATCACTTCCAGTGAAAAGTACTCTTGCAGCATCTGACGGCGCTCAATCAGCTGTGTGGCAACGGCCTCAACAGCCTCTTCGGCGTCTGGATCGTCAGGGTCTGGATCGTCATCGTCGCCGCCGTCGCCGTACTCGCCATGCTCGTGCTGGAAAGCCATGCGCAACAGCTGCCGCAGATCGAGGGGCGGGCTGAACCGGACGATGCCGAAATTGCCAAAGTCGTTCAGCCCAATTTGGTAGAAAAGCTCAAAGCATGCCCGGCCATAGTCCACCAGGTATAGCTTGACGCCGCTTTGGATCGCAGCCAACCGCCGGCGCTCGTCGACAATGCCCACAAAACTGTAGCTCTTGAAGATCTCGGTGAGCTCGCTGTGCGAGTTTTCCACAACGGCCTCTTTGAGCTCCCGCACACTCTTAAGCCAGTTGACAGTTGCCTCGCGGTCCACCACTTCGTATTGTGCGATGCCGGGTGGTAAACCGTCTCCATCGGCACCCTCTGCACCGCTCCGTCCAGAGGATCCAGGAGTGGACGGCGACATGTGCACCACTGTCGGCCCGGACGGTCCAAACATGCTTGTGATTTTCCGCATGTTGGTGTCGGTCCGCACAAGATTGTTCTCGTACAAACGTGCAGGTGTCTTCTTCAGTGCAGCCGCTTGTGACGTGCCGGACTTCGGTGTTGGTACCACACTGCTTGTATCGCTGTTATTGATGCTACGGGAGCCAGCCGCCGGAAGCAGCGTCTGTGTCGAGAAAGTGCGGCTCGTGTCGACTTCGGCAAGCTTCGAACTAATGTGCTCGCAAATGGCTCGGCTGATCTCGTCCTCATTGAGAAAGTTGACCTCCCGCTTCGTCGGGTGGACGTTGACGTCGACGCGCTGGGGATCAATTTCGAGACTCAGATACACAAAGGGGTGGCTGTTCTTAGGAAGGTACGCCGAGTAGGTTTCGTCGAGTGCCTTGCGGATGTTGGTGGAGTCGACGCTGCGGCCGTTGATGAAAAGAAGCAGAGTCGTGCGCTTCATGCTAAAGTTGGCGTTGGTAGCCCAGCCGCGTGCCTTGAAACCCCACCGGTTCTCCTCTGTCTCGAACGGGAGCAGTTCGCTGGCTACGGCACCCCCGTACACGTGCCGGATACGGTCCACGGTGCTCGCCGCCGCCTGCACGGAGATGCTCGCAGACGACTCGCCGTGCTTCTTGCACGCAAACGCCACATGGCTACAATGGACAGCGTAGCGGCCGAGCATGTCGACAATTTTGTTGTACTCGTCCGAGGTTGACCGGAACGCGCGGCGGCGTGTGGGAACATTGTAGAACAGGTCTTCAACAGTGATCTGGGTGCCCTGGCGGCCCGCAACACGCTTCGGTTCCGTCCCTTGGCCCGGTTTGGGGGGTGCCAGTTTTCCAGCTTCATAGTAGGCCCTCCACGCCGACTCCGAGTCCTTGGTTCGCGTCGTGACGGTCAGGTGCGCAATGTGACTGATGCTGGCCAGGGCCTCGCCTCGGAAACCGTACGTGGCGATAGACTCGAGGTCCTCAAACTTTTGCAGCTTGGACGTCGTGAAGCGCTCACACAAAATAGGTAGATCTTGTTTCTGTTTCGGTTTGTTAGCTGCAAAACAAAACAAAATATCCTCTGCCTTTTATCCCCCCTCGTGCCCCGCCCACTTACATCAATGCCACAGCCATTGTCAGTAATCTGGAGCAGTTTCAGGCCGCCGTCTTTGACAAGCACCTCGAGCATCGTCGACCCGGCATCGACGGCATTCTCGACCAGCTCCTTCAGGGCGTGGACGGGAGCAATAATGATCTCGCCAGCAGCAATTTTGTTGACCACATTCGGGTCCAATGCCTGTCGTGTCGTTGGTCAGATCTGCCCATGGCTAATAAGGGGTAAGACCAAAACGTACCTGGATTCGGCGTGGGACGGAGCTGTCCACAGATACATCGTCGTCGGCCTTCCGTTTGACGCCTCGTGGGGACTCATTACCAGATGCTATATCCATGCTCGCCAGCACCTCCGCCGCAAGATCAAAGTCGTCCAATATGCTTCCCCAGCCCCGCAGAATGATCCGTTCTCCGAGTGAAGTTCGTTCTAACGCTTCAAGATACGCTCCGAGTAAGATACGGTGGTTCGGAAAGCAATGAAGATATCAAGACCACTTCGGGAGGAATCTGATCAATTTGTCACATTCAGGGCGCTGCAGTATGTCCGTCGAACTTGCCGCCCCTTTAGGTATGCGTAGATGAGAAGCCGAGTCACGTGATGAAGAATAATAAAGTGGGTCTATTTAACCTAAAAACACTGTATTATACGCAAATGATCAATTAAAATATTACTGTGTGGATAGAGAAGTCGTGCAAGAACAATTCAGGCGTAAGGTACGAGTATACTCATGAACTTGTTTTTCTGTCATAAATCGGATTGATACTCTCCTTTTTCTAATCACCTATCGTGTATGTACCAATACTCTTTTATTAATAGAGACCCAGGTCTCTTCTACAAACATGTGTTTTGGACTGATACACTCATGAAGAAATATCCTCATATTCTCACGAAAACATAAAATAGCATTTTACGTAAAAAATGAATGGCCATCCACAAGAAATACAAAAAAAAAAAGAATCGAAATATATATATGTATACATGTATATGTAAATCGAAACAAAAATAACTACGACCGTCTGCTTTGTCCTATGAGTCCTTTTAGTTGACTTTGCGCCCTGAACCATGATATCCCCTCCTTATCCAAGGATTGGCCCGCCAATACCAGTAACACATGCTTTGGATATTGTTGAAACAGATGGAAAAAGTATAAAAAACATCCCTCCCCCCAAAAAAGGTATATGCCAAGTGATGAGAACAACCAACCCGACCAGACCAAAGTTCAACGTATAAAAAACCAGTCGTTATGGCTCTGTCATACAATAAGACACAATCAAATATGAATAAGAGCAAGAAACAAACGAAAAATGCTGACACCTCATGAATCCACGTCGAGAAAAATAAAAAAGTACACGAGACTGGTACTGCGAAAGTTTTCGCTCGTAAAGGGGAAAACGTGAAAAAAAATCGAACATGGTTGCAGAAAGTGAGAAAAGGAGCCACCGTAACCCGAAATGTCGTGGCAGTAGCATAAACCCCACACGCGTCGTAAATCAAATTGACCTCATCATACATTCGTAGTTCGAGATGGATAGAAGCTCTTCCCGTTCGTTATCACCACTGCAGCAGTTCAGAAAAGAAGCCCTCGCAGGTTTGATTCTAGGCATTTAATGCATTCGTCTGATCGGCTCCGGGCTGTCGATCAAACCGCCAATATCGACTCTTGACTTGTCGTCTCTCGAGGTCGCGGGGCTGTCCATTTGTCTTATCGAGCCCGGTCGGTCTCGGATCGGAGGTAGCTGAAAGCCAGCACCGCCTGCTGGCTGTGGCTGGCGATGCGGCAAAGGGTGGGACACTAGCTCGCTGCGAGGCGTCTGATATGACGGTGGGCCCGTAGGATATTCCGTGCGGCCTGGCGAGGGGCCATATGTAGAAGAAACACTGGGGCTCAGACCGGAGAGCATCGGAGACGGGCCACTGGACGGTGTAGGACGTTGCGGCAGAAGACCAGAGTCACTCGGCATGCGGGGCCGCCCAGAATCAAATGTGGCTGAAACAGGTGTTGGCTGCGAGAGAAGTTGGTGCTGTGGCGGTGCCTGCTGCATTGCCTGGTACGCATACGACGAGTGAGGAGATGGTGTTGGGTGCCCTAGCGGCCGGACCGCAACGTCGAGCAACAAAACAATAAAGTAGATCGAGTCTTGTTTAGCGAGGCCCATGTGCACTGGGAACGTTCTTTGCTGAGCATCCGAGGAGCTGAACGTAAGGTACTCGTGCCAGTCCAAAGCATATCGGGACATATCTTCTGCCGAGAGACCCAGGGACTGTATCACGCGCTCTTCGTCCCGCTTAACAAAGATCGGGGGTAGGTACTGGGGATCTTTGCGTTCGCGTTCGTCCTGCATTTGCCGCTGAAGAGAGACCACACGCTCACGTTCCATGGGAGAGATGATGTCCAGAAGGTTGAGGCCTTTGACAGTGTGGCGGCCGATTGCGTCCAGAAAGACATTGGACGCCTTTGCCAATTCAAGGTCGGTGGTGAGAAACACAGCTGGCTCAAGTGGACGGTTTGTGATGGAGAGGGGAGCAGAGTAGACGTTGGCATCGGAAGCAGAACCACGCTCAATAAACCTTGGAACGATGGGATCAGCAGGTTGTGACTTTAAAACCCTGTACGAAGCGGATTGGCCTCGGCGGGTAGAAACAGCGTATCCGGAGCCCAAGGACGCGGACGGTTGTCCGTACAAGGTCGGCACCGGTCTGCGAATTGATGGCTCAGCTGAATGGCCACCCGAGGCTCCTCGCCCAGATAGTTCGTACCTCAAATCTCTCTCCTCACGAAGCCTTGGACGGCCCCTTTTCTTGTGTTGTACATCGACGCAAGCATCTTCCTTTCCGTTACTAAGGCACCGTGAACACGGTCGTTGGGCTGTTGCAATTTGGTTAGCTCCGAGTCATCCTTCTGGCGGGAAGCAAAAATCCGAGAATAGCACGGGAGCAAAGGGAATAGTTTGCATGGTCCCCGGCCTGGTCTGCGAGACGGTTTTAGAGAATGCAAAGCAAAGTCAAACTATCACTTACAATCGCATCTATAAAGCACCAAAAGAACACGTCAGAATACTTCAAACTGAAATAAAAAGGTATGAACCCGCGACCAACCACTCCTTTCGGCTTCTAGCGTTTGTCTGTAACAATGTAGCCCAAAGATGGTAGAAGAAGCAGCCTGAAACAAGAGAAAGATAGGGTACTGTAGTTCAAATATGCGTGGACGTGCTTACCGGAGATGGGCCCTTTTGCAGGGCACGCAAGCAGACGCGACATGCCCTTTCGTCTTTCGTTGTGATTTAGGAGATGAGCTGTCCGGTTGTCCTGGGATCGGAGACGGAATCTGAGCGGGTGCTGATGCTCGTGGAGAAGACGGGTATCCCTGTTGCATCGATGATGGTCCTGGAAGTGGTGGCAAATACGGCGTGTATCCGGACATTGCTGGTGGCCCTTGGAGATGTGTTGGCGGAGGATAGGCAGCCACGTGGCCTCCGGACGACGAGAACTGCTGCTCTTCTGGGCGCCCGTACGAAGGATACGGATATCGGTCTTGGGGGTCAGAAGCATATGATCTGGCCGAGGAACCTTGTATCGTATGTGAAAAGGGAGGCGGCTGGTGGTGCAGATGCGGTGCATACGACTGGTGAGCCGGGGTTCTGGTGTGCACTCTCATGTCGATGCCGTGGGAAGGAGCCGTCGTCGCAACTCTGTTGTAGGCATCGTGGCTCGTCCGGTAGCTTCCTTGACTTCGTTCGCCAGCCTCGTGAGTTGGTTTTGGCGGAAGCGGAGGAGACCCTGACATGGGCGGAGAAGGGTAGGCCCTTGAGCGGCTGGCCTGTTCCGACTCTGCTCGAGCCCAAGTCAGGTCGATGGATAAGCGTGTCAGGTCGGAGAAGACTCGTCGCTGGTTGAGATGGCTTGTAGAAGTGTCGAGGCGAGGCTGTTGACGACGGTGAAGATGGTCCAGCTCTGGAGTTTGCATGGGAGTGGCGCACGCCTCTTACTCTAGGTGCACAGTGCAGTCGCCAGAATTGTAGATACAATCGAAGATCGTCGAACAGGTAGATGCAGAGGTACAGGTTTCTGACTTAAGGGGTTGCTGTTGACCCAGAAGACCAAGAGGACGGACTTCTATTCCCGTCGACGACAATAGAAGTGCTCTGCGGTGGTGGTGCCAACATGCCCTTCTGTGTCCAAAGCAAGGTTGGGGCCAGACAATGTGAGGTCCAAGTGTAGTTGGAGGACGTCGTTCAGGAAAACTAAGGCTAAATATGGCAAGAGCTGTCGAGTCGGGAGAAAAGTCGGTGGTAAATTGGTTAAGGTAACGACCGACTGTTGAATGGTAGTCGTAACAATTGTCGATGGTCGAGAAGGAAGGGAGAAAGCTTATTATATCTAAATATCAAGCAAAGAAGGATGAATGCGATTGGTGTGGGTAACTTCGGGGAAAATAGAGGAGCGTCATACAGCAGCACTATTCCGTACAAAGAAACCTATAGAGCAACCTGTTGTATGGTCTAAGGACATGGGCAAAGCCAACCCGGGAGCTGGCACGTCTGAAGGAACATAGGGAAGCACCGAGTTCCTATAATAAATGAAAGAAAAATGTAGACGGAAAAGACAGTGACGAAAATAATAAAAATAAAACGATGGTTGAAGTGTTTGGAGAGGAGGAGTCGTAGACGACGGCAGAAAGCTCTTCCTCCCGCCTCTTGTCGATGTGTCTGTTGTCAAAAGTCGTATGTTACTCGTACTATTTGAGTTGACAGCCGGAGTGGACTGTCATGGGTGGAAGAAAGGCAAAGGCAAACTGCAACAACGGAATGCTAACAGTAGAGAAGCCAAGAAAGTAAGGCAATGGAGAAGGTAAGTAGAGGAGGGGTGAAGAGGATAATAATAAAGGAAGGGGGTGGAGAGAGGGGAGGGGAAGGACGAGGGAGTGGAGGCTTCAAATAGGAGGAGATGGGCAAAAGCTAGATCAAAGCAGAAATAGCAAGCAGCAAGAGAAATGGATTAAGAACCAAGCATCAGGTAAGGAAGCTCTAATGGCAGGCAAGGCGAGACTGCTAATTCAATATCGATGGGGCAGGGGGGAACTAGTAAAAACGTAAAGTGGGCACGGGTAGCATGCGACTGTTGAGCTCAAGGTTCTTTAGTTTGCTGGGGACGGCGGGCAGTTGTAGAAGTCTGCCAGTTTTATGAACACATACAAACTCATATGGGTAGGGTGTGAGTGGAAGAGAAGGCAGCGAAGCCGGGGCTGGAAGAGGGACGATGAAAGAAAAGGGAAGAGATGAATAAGTAGCGAGGTAGAAAGGTAGAGGAGGGCTGCAAGTACTAAAAACCAGAAAATAAATCCGACTGTAAGGAAATGAAAAAATAAAAGGGGGAAGGAATAAAGAAGGGAGCGAGAACGCACAAGTGGCAATTCAAGACAAAACGTTTTAACGGAGAGGCGGGTGGCGGCTCGTTACTTGTTGTCGGAGAAGTGTGGGTGGCACTGGTGGTTGTGTTGGCGTAGATTTTGTGTCCGTTTTGTCTTTTGACTCTGGTGAAAAGAAGGGACTGAAAGGGAATGTAGTCTGTCTGGTACTTTTGAAAATGAGAAAGTGACAGACTGGCGAGTGGCTCTTTGGTGGTGGCCCACGGAGGTTGTGCGACTTTGAAAGTCAACGGGAAAGTTGACAAGGGAAGGGGGCTCTGGGCCGTGCAAGGACCGGGGTGATGGTGCCTTGTGCGAACTGCAAGGGTTGACGTTGAAGAAGAGGAGCAAAAGGAAAAAGAGCAAACTGAAGAGGCCTAGTACAATATAAAAACATGGCCAGAGACAAGGGGAGGAGGGGTGTAAAAAACGAGGGTCTTGACGCTAGCGGGTCTGCTCTTTGCATCACATCAAACACCCCCCCCCCCCTTGTTCTCTTTCTCGATTCCCCCCAAAGGAAAGGCGACAAGACAAAAGCTGTTTGTATGTACTCTGTATTGTCGACCACCACACCTCAACCGTCGCTTTTTCCTCGGCCGCCACCCCTCAAGTTGTGTTCGCGCAGACCCAGACACGCGCACACTCACCTAGGCGCAGATGCAACAGATAGTCTCGCTCAATGCCTAGCTCAGCTCTTCGAATTCAATGTTGGCCACTCACTGACTTGCACACCTTTTTTGGTGACCTTTTCCGCATATATTTGTCTGCGCGGATAGAGACTCTGAAGAGCACGAGATCCAGACGGCAAGGGTCCGTGGTAAAGGTCCGCGCCCATGAGGATCTTCTCTGTTTTGTGATCCGGGGGTAACCTCTTGCTTGCATTGGCCAGATGGCACACTGGCAAAGTCACACGCCGCAAAGGTAGTCTCAAGTTTTCCTGCTCTGGAGCACGCAAATTCTCCGTCAGGTTTCAATGTGTTGTCCTCGACCGCAAGGCGTGCAACCGGAGGACGGGGCATCCTTAGACTAGCGAGTACACAGGCCAGCTCGGCGACTAGACAATAGGCCGACATGCATTGTGCAAATCGTGGGTGTTGTCGTTTCTATTCGTGTCTTTAAGGTCCGTTGCATACAGCATGCGTGCGTGTGTTTCTAATATCGGAGGTCGGCAACCGCCAGGCGAGTTTGCTTCTTGATCTCTTATTTTGTGCACCTTGACTCGTATCTAAATTTTGTTTGTTTCGACGGAGGCTGTTCATCTGATAGGGACGGATGTGTCGCCAAACGCTGACAAAGATTTGCCAAGTTCGGCGTAGGAGAAGCGTGCTTCACCAAGAGCTACTTGTCGTTTTGCTTCTTTTGTCTCGTCTTATGTGTCCCCGCACATTTAGGTCAGTCTCGAACTCCGGTTAATCCCCAAGCGTCTTAAATATCTCGGGTACGTAGGCTCTGCCTGATGTGCATGATGCGCGTGATGCGCGTGATGCGCACGATGTGCGTGATGTGCGAAGAGTCTGCAGCCAGCGTTCATATAGCCCTAGGAAGAACAGGAGCGAACGCATTTTAAGACTTTAGCCCGGTGGCTTTGATATGACGATGTATCGGACGACAAACTCAAATTGTAGTAACTTGTTTCGTGGGGAATACTCATAAGGTAGCGAGGCGAGGAGCCCAACTTGCATTCTTTATGTCTTGACAAATTCTCCCGGGTATCCACTCATGATTTGTTTTGTTGCTTTTGGAATTATTTCCCGTGTTTATTGCAGCTCACTCCTCGCTTTTACTGCTTTGTTCTCCGTGGGTCGGGTTCTAGTATTGCTGTGAGCTTGTCAGTGTTGAGGCCACGGTCGTGTTATCCCAGGAATGAGAAGTGAGCTGGATGTGCGGACAAGTGGGTGGTGCGCGAGGAAGAAGGCACAACTCAGCGTCGTAAATAAGAGTACGGCGTAACAAGCATCGTGCATAACGTATGGCATAACATGGCCGGCATTGGGTGAAAAATTGGATGGAGAAAAATCTTAGGGACAAAAGCAAGAGGAAGGTAGAGTGCAGGCAAACGCGCAGGGCATTCTCGCGATCGTCGATGCTTGGTTAGCATCTGTTGCAGTACGGGGTACCTGACAAGATCACACCCTCGGAATAGCAATTGGACGGTTAGTGAAGCATTCGGGGAAAGGAACATGGTAAATGGAGGAACAGGGATGCTTGCCGTATGGGGCTTTCGTATGTAACTCTGTAATGGAGGGAGTGTACTTTGCAAAAGTACTCTGTATGGAATGGGAAGATGCCCAAGTAGCAAGCATCTTGGTAGCTCGAAGCAGGACAATGGCTCGCTTTGAAAGCGCTGTACGGAGTACAGGCCCAAGAGAGGCGGTCCGTTTACCTGGGCGGACTCCAATGTGACATGGGCAGGGAGGCAGGGTGAAACGAATGGCATTGGAGTATCGAGTGTCGTAGTGGTTGGGTTCGGTGGGGAGAAAAGGGCAGATCAGGTAGCCCAAAGGCTTGGCCAGGCAACAACTGAATGGAACAGCCTGGCCGAAGGCCGAGTAGATTTAATTGTCGGGGCAAGGCGAGATCATTTGAGGAGCGTAGTCTCTCGATGGTTCCGTTGCAAGAGCTAAAAAGCTGGCAAAAGAAATGAAAAAAAAAAAAATCCTTCTCAAAAATAAACCCAGAGAAGCCATACAAATTAGGAAGAGCTGACAGACCAGACAACGATATGAACTCTTACGCGAAGGAGACATGCTTCGTCACTCCGCAACAGGAAGAAAACATTGAGAATGCTCGGAGGGCCGGATTACCAGGAATACCATTTCGTTGCCACGTATTGAGAGGCCCCTTCCTTACATAGACTAATAGCACGTCTAGGCACGAATTCGGATATGGGGCGGGCAGGATCCTCTAAAGAGGCAGGCACGATGTGAAGAAGAAAGTTTACAAGGGAAGAAAGGACGAACATATCGTACGTTAAAAGAATACAAGGTGTCCAAGCTGGTAAAAGCAAAGGGTTTCGAAGTTGCCGCAGACCGGGTGACCTACAGGTACAAGCTGCATGTACAAAACTACCGTACCTTGGTCTGTGCCTGCCGTCACTTTTTAGTTCCTGCTCCTGCCGAGAGCTAGTTTTAGACGCATAGAAACTACCATTATGGAAGGAGCAGTTCGCAGAGACAATGGCAGGTAGTACAAATTCTTGGTTTTGGCTTGGCCAGGGACGTCAGATACCAAATCGGGTAACTGCAAAAGTGCATTTGCAACCTCCTTTTCTACCGGACCTGTGCACGACGTGCATATTCGTTTTACGTATCGAGTTCATTTTTACAAGAACGGTGTGCTTTTATCTCATCTTTTTTTTTTGCTCTCTGGAGTCGCAATCTCCCATGCCCTGTCCCAAGTCTGGAACATACTTTTGTAAGGCAGGAACGAAGCCAGGTCACGACCGTTCCGTCTGTCGGAAGTAAGACAGGGAAGGCACGACATAACCCCGTGCAGACACAGACGGTAGCGTTGCAATCGACCAAGCAAAGAGCCAGGTACGAACCCTACGGTGTATCTGCAGCTTGTCATGTGCACGGAGAATGCTGGTGCGCGGGTTCGTTCCCTCCCGGTACGTTGTAGGGTAGCCGTCCCAAGACGTCCCAGAGTTTGGTTTGCTCGTGGGCATTCGGGGCGGCTGCCGATACATACAGAGTACATAATGTAGATGGGTATCTCACATTATGTACGGCGTACCGTGCATTGCTTTTCTCCATGACACATATGCAAATTATTCTTTTTTGGCTGTCCCGCCCGTGGTCGTCGCTTCCTTCTCCGCGTCGGCAAGAAAAGATGCTCGTGCACGGTATCCAAGATCCCTGCTCCCTGTACAGCAGGCACGGCTAATACTCTATGCAGATTGCCCCTTTGCACGGCGTTAGGTTGGAGTTTCCGTCTTGTCTTGTCCTAATGGAGAAAGCGTGCCCCCCTGCACGCTAGTCAAAAAGCCATGCTTCAGCTTGCAGCAGTTCATGCCACCGCACAGCCATTTGCGCCTTCTGTGCGCCACCCCATGCATTCTGGCAACCAGCTATTTGTCCCAGCAGTTGCGTCCCACTGGCGCGGTTCTTCCTTCTCCGTTTGTGGCACTCTTGTTGAACACATTCAATTGATTACTCCTTCCCCCCAAGCGAATGGACTTCCTTTTTGACTGATTGCTGCTTTCCTTTTTCAGTAACCCTCCTTTCCCGTTCGCATCCATTTCTCTTTCCTTCCCTCTATCACTCTCCCCTGCCTCCCCTGATTACTGTCTGGCTTGGCTCACAAACGAACTCGCTCAAGGTTCTCCGTTATTGCATGGTTCTCCTTACATACGAAATTGATCTCACAAAGTGTAGAAAGAGCGCCGTGACATCACCTTAGCTGCACCTTCGTCAGAGTATTGTACGCGGTACTTCTGCATCTTTCCTTCTCAGCACCGATGCAACTCTCCTGTCTACTTCTCGTTCGTTTTTCCCTTCGGAGTCTCATATAGTATAGCAACGCTATGCACGGCCGCCATGTGCCTGGCCATGTGTTTGTTCTTCCACACTTCTTCTTTGCTCGTCCCATTTCCTTCTTATTTCGTTCTGCTCGTCCTCTCCGCGCCGTCGTCCATGGACGGAATACTAGTTATGAGCCTGGCCGGATTATCATCCAGCTTCCTGAAAGCCCGGCAAATTAATCACGGAGACCACACTATGCGAATACAAGACGGCGCCCAGTGTTGCTGAGACGGGTTGTGGACGATCACCACACTCGTTCCGCTCTTTTCGTGTCTTGTCTGACCTCTGACGCGGCGGTTAACTATCAGACGAAGCATCGGACAAACATTCCAGGTGTCAGAGCTTCTAGGGTGTGGCAGATCATCCTTATCCCTTGTGCTCTGCCGCTTTGCCGCTCTGCCGCTGTGCAGTACCGTGCTCCATGGCTCTGGAGAGCTGTCTTCGTTGTTAAGTCTACGGCGGATTCGATTGCCAATGTGTATTCCACCTGACTTTTCCTTTATCTCGTGCTCGGCCCACCAGGGTCGACCTCTAGCGGGAGGACACTTACCAGCCTCAACTTCATAACGTATCATGCTGATGCATGGCACGTGCGTCTAAGTTTAGTGCCCATATAGATCCCCAATAAAGCCGTCCACAGGCCTGTGCGACGAAACTCGTCAATTGCTGGTTCAGTGTTTGCATAAGCTAGCTACCAACGAAACCAGAAAACCAAGAATAGAACATGGTAGCAGACACAATGCAAGGCCGGCAATAAGCTACTCCAGTTGCGTGTCTAACGAAGCACCCTAAATACGCCTGAAGCTAAAGTTCGATTTGCTGAGCAGGAACAGTCGGTATTGCAAATATCAACAGGCTATCTACCCCATACTCACAGGTAGAAGCCCGTATTGTTTTCCATCTTTGGCAATTGCAACGCCTTCGTACTTGACTTCCAGCCAGCAGCTTTATTACACTCCTGATTTATTGACACGGCTCAACCTTGAGTAGATCATCCGAACAATATGGACGGCTGGAGACAGTTGGGCCAGTGGACACCATCAGCCTGATTCCAACACCGGGGCAGCAAGACATTCCGCCCCGCTGCCCCTTTAATCTCGGTGGCAGTCAAGCTCTATTCAAAGACTTCAAAGACGACAGATACTCTCCTTGGCTGGAACTCGGAAAACCGTCTAGCTTTGGCTCGGATGGCTATGGCAATGAGCTCGCCCAGGATGTATGTCTCTACGAGAGCATTTTTGCGTCTGAGGTGCATTTCGAAATACCAATCCAGTCGTACTATAACGTTGACTACTTGGTGCAATGCGGTTAAGGACTAACACGCAAAGCAGATATGGCTACTACGCTTCAGTGCTCAAGGATGTATCCCCAATTGGCCTATTACGTCACTCCTCATAGATACAAGAGAGAGCGAGGACTCTCAACCCAATTATATTGAAGAACCGATGAGAGTCGGAAATAGAATTCAAAGGAGCAAACCCAAGAGGCCAAGGCTTTTGAGACAGGGCAGTCTCTACGAACATGTGGATCTCTTACCGCCAACCTTTGAACACAAAGATAAACCTGACGAGTTTGTGGGATATGTCAGAAGACAGATTGTGGGTCTCATCCCATACTTGCTAGTGGGTATTTTGCACATGCTCTGAATACGAAGTGTATTGCGGGCGACTAGCCGCCATTTAATCTCAAGGCATTCAAGACAACAGACAAAAGCATATCAACAAAATTCCAGGTAAGACTTCTCTGCATGTCATCGTGTCCGACACGTTTTTTCTGATTTCCTTGCTTGAGGCTAAAAAATTAGTGTTCACTGCCCTGGTCATTGTGCCCGCTTTCTGGAATATCACTCTGCGTGCACCACACACCTCACTCCGCAATTTTACTGAGCACCCCGAGCAGGCGTGCACATGGCGACAATGCTAACCAAATACCGGAACGGGACCGGAGAAAGGATGTTTGCATAGACGCAAGGCTAACCTCGTGAGAAAGGTAGAGATGCGAGGAAAGACGGATGACAAAACAAGGACTATGGAAACTATTTCAAATAAGAAATTGATGGGGATGCTGCGGGACAGCGAAACACTGTCGAGGGGTATGAGGGTGATATCGGCAAAACGAGCAAAAGAAAAGGAGGTCAGTACAAATGAAGTGGCAAGCAGCACAAATCGGAGCGAGATGTAGGTGCACACCCACAAAGGCGGTGGGGCAGGAACGGGAGTGTTCCGAAAGCGACGCATATGTCGTGTTACCACCCCGTTTTACCTTTTACGAGAGGCGTGGATTCTCTCGAGGTAGGCTTTAAGATGCTTCTAACTGGTATTGGAGCCTCTTGGTTTCGTCCTGTTGTCTTGTTATTTTATCTCGTATACTGTCCTTGTGCTGTTTCTTTTTCTCCTTGTCTTATGAATCTTGCCTTCGGCTAGCCTCTTTCAACTACTAACGGTGTTGCAAGTAGAGAGTCAGTATACGTTCAGTGTAACGTATTCTACAAGGTACTATGGCACAAGGAACGGGGCGAGCAGGGGGATCAGCGCATCGTCGTATCGCTGGACATCTCTGCCATTGTTAATGCCGCTGGACGAACACCCCCTTTGTGCATATTTGTGCTCTCCCACCACGCGACATAACACAATACTGCACGGACAGTGACGAACACAACTGGTCAATCGATCAAGACACAACCAATCTGCCGACAATCATCTGTACATCACACACCAGTTGCTTCGTCTTTTTACGTACCGCGCCGATCGAGTTTAAAATAAACAAGGGAGTACCGTCCGAATCGACACAACGCAAATCAGCAATGGCTCTCGACCGCTCTCTTTCTTTGGTTTTTCTTGTTTTTCATATGAACGAGTTATTTTATGATGTGAAGCTCTGACGATTTGCAAAGCACAGGCCTTTGCGTTCCTCGTCCCGATGCATTCAAGCTATGCATACTTTCAACACAGCCACCGAGCGTCTCGAATTCAAAACCGCTACCGGAAGTGCGTATGGCCAAATTAGAACAAAAAGTACATTGCTGCTCTTAAGGGCATCACCGTACCTGCCTGCCTCCGATCAGTTCGGATCTGCAAAATCCATATCCGCAATTAAAGCCTCTACACAGACTCGGTGTTTTCGCCGGTCTCTTTTAATTTGCGTCGATTCCCACGACACCGCACAGGCTCGAATCTTCCCAGCCTTTGACAAAGCTCGTTTGAGCCGCTCGCATTGCGTCCCGGCCTGGACCAATAGACCGCTTGCTGCAAGAAGAGGGTGCCATGCTATCGAGAGGGGGGAAAATAACAGATCGCTACGAAGGCAAACTCGCTTGGAGGCCAAATCTGGACGACCCCGGATTTTTGGTAACTCTTATCGGCTCCGTGTACCTCTTTGAACAGCATTTCTTTCCTCAATTGGGCACTTGTTGCCTTACTTTCTTGTTTCTATTGCACGGCACCACCACTATTGTGTATGCTCCAAAACGTCACTGTTCATGCATGGCTTCGAAATTGCCACGTTTTTCGTTCCAATGCAAATTTCCAAGCTCGTTCTGTTATTTTCTCCGACATCTTGTCAACTTTTCTTTCTTTTTTCTTCTTTACCCCGTTCTTTCCCGGCCCAACCGTAACCACTTCGGTGTCATAAATTGTCATATTTCCATATGTGTACACCCTTACTACATCTCTCCGCCTCCTTTACCTCGACCCTCATAAAGTTCGTTCCCTTTTTTCGGTTGACGTCCCGTTTCCCGTCCACAATTGAGTGGCGTGTGCCCCAACATTACCGGCTGATCTTTCCCTTTTCATTTTCATCAAACTCGGCCAACCCGCCTATTTTTGCCGTTTTTATGCTTTTAGCCCCCTTCACCATGCTACACTCTTTTTCTTCATCCTCCTATCCCTTTGCCTTCGTCTATCCCATCTGCTTTGTTGAAGCATCGTGCATACTCCGTACGGGCAAGAAAGTCCAGCCCGAAATTGCAGGATTGGTGATCGTGACGACCTGAGCCAGTAAGCTGGCACCCACAAGGAGAATATGGAGGATGTAAAGAAGGTTCTGGCAGAGGCGGCGTCCGATATGGAAACCTGCACAATTGTTTCTTTTCACTTTTGACATTGAGCTGTTTCTTTTCTGGGCCCTGCTAAGTTGGCACTTGACAGCGGGCTTGCGAATTTGCAAGGTTGCGTGTGGTGCTGTCATTGTCGGCCTGGGTCCGTCTTCTTGTCTGCCGGAAGCCTGTTTTTCCACTATTCTGCGAATGCGAATTCGTGGCTTCAATGAGCCAGGCGGAATGGCTGGCAGCATTGCCTACTTTCAATACCCCATCGCATGCCTGCACTTGACTCAATATTGCATCTCAGAGACGATTCGACGGAGTAGACGTACTCAGTCCTGTTTCAAAATGCGGCACAGACATACGTCACCCACGCTCCCCATTGAAGAGGATGCATAATATCGACTCTCATTCACGTCGAACCCGGCACGCCGTCAGTTGCGACACCCTCGGGCCCATTTACCCTTCGGCTTTGCAATCCCTGACGGCTTCCGTCTGAACTTGTCGGCGAATCATTTTGTTGATGGTTCAAAATTGACCGTCTTTGTATATTGGTGCTCTCCCTGTCGCTCTGTGGGCACTCTTTGCGCCGTGCACCTCACCTCGGCTGGGGCTGTCACAATTGGGGGTTGTGGACGCCTGGGCCACACTGTGGTCCATCCCCTTGTTAGAATCTGCAGATGGATCCCCTTAGACCCTGGCCCTCACCAGCGCCCGCATTCCGCCTCTAACGTGACAATACTCCGCAGACTACGACACACTTACGGCTTTAGACTGGAAGCGGCCCACGATTTGGACCATCCGACAATGCTTCGCGCCTTGCTTTTACGGCGTGGCGTACGAAAGGGCGTTCAACCGCCTCTTCTTCTTCATTTTTTTTTTGTTTTTGTTTTTCCTCTCTCACCGTTCGCCCTCGGTTGTTTTGCTTCATTGTTTTTCCTTTTATTTTACTCTTTTCCCTTTTTCCTTGCGTCCGTCCCTCTCGTTTAGCGCCGTTAGCTCGTTTAGCACGTTTTAGCTGACTAGCATGTTTTAGCTCTGCAAGTAAACACATGGCTTGGTGGGTACGCCTGGCCTGGCTTCCTGGCCCTCCTCTCGCTAATTTTCATTCCGGCACCACCTCCGCGGATACGCGTTTAATAGCGTCCTCCGGATCAGCAAAGCGGGGCCGTCTCCTTCTCTACGATGTATTCTTGACACGTCCTCACTCACTGAAAGTGTATCGATCCACTTACCAGGGGACACCTCCCTTACGTTGAACCGAGGACAACAAGAGAACGGCGAAAGTCGAGCGGGCAGGCAAAGGAAATACAGCAAACAGGCAAGCTGGTATGCTGCGTAAATAAATGCACCCAAGCGCATCACGTACGAACACTCAGCTTTCGACACTTTGCCACTGCTTTTGTCTTGTGCGCTTCGTCCCAATTGCCAACATCAACTCAAGTTGGTGGGTGGGTTGCCTGCTAGTTACGGTAACAAGGTAAACCTAGCTCAACGGTTGGTTCTGTTTTAATCCCTTCTGCCGCTTTGTTCCCTGTCAGCGAAAAGGAGGCTCAATTTTCTCATTGTCATGTCTTTTTTTCCTTGTCCTCAAGCACTGTTTGTGCTGGCCTGGTCTGGTCTACATGATTAAAACGAAGGGGCAGCCTTGCCACAGTGCCGAGCTCCGGGCTCCGGATGAATCAACAACGACGAAGTGAGCCCGGCCACCGCTATCGGCAAACCTGCCCGTCTTTCTAATGCTTTCCCCTCCCCCGCCTCTCTCCCTCAGTTCCCACCCTTCACTTCTTTGATACTCCGTAGAGCCCCCGCCGCGTGGGTCGCTCCATACACATTCAAGGGAGACCTGGCAAAAGAGACCAAGGGAGACAACGGAAACATGAAGACAAGCCACTAGATAGAGACTATTTTCTTCGGATCAGACTTTTTTATTCTCCATTGAATTGCCCTATCTCTTGATGCTTCTCGCTGTTCTCCTTGTTCTTCTATTTCCGCGGTAATTAGTTGACCTCGCTTATCCACATTTTCTGTAACACCTGGCAACTCTCCATCGATCAAAATACAAAGCAGAATGTGCACAACCGCGCCTGTGTACGCTGTATTGCGCTCCTCCACCTCCTCCTTTCTCTACTATGCGCACGCCTTGTGCGTCTAGATTCCGTCTTGGTTCTTCGTCTTTGTCCTACGTCGCATTCTCCTCAGGTATGCTGTGCCGTGGGAGCGTTCGCGGCAACTGGTGCATTGCGTGCGTCTGACAAGGTACACAGAATAATACTAATAGTATGTCGTATGTCGTATGTCGTAGTAAAATATAAAAATGAAAGTTGCAACGTTCAAACCTCCCGTCCGCAGGAGCAGCTACACAATATGACACAGCAAAGCCACTGGCGACCTGAGGTGGATCAAGCCAGCTTACACAAAAAGAGTAGCATTCGCCTCTGCCAGGCTGGCTGACTTCCTTTTTTGGTTGTTCAGTTTTGTGAACTGCACAAAGTACATTTATGCATCTTGGTCGAAAGCAGAGGTACCAAACGAGCGAGCGAAGCTGTCCTGTGGCCATTCTTAATTCGACGGTTTCCCCCGACCAAAACGGTATTGGTTTAAGAAAGATTACCACCCGGTGCCCTTTTTTAACACTGCCAGTGGCAATAGTGGCAAAATCAGACGCCCGCTGTGCCGTTGCTTTCTGCACTTCTGCTCTTGCCGTTGATTTTCGCTATCGGGACAGGGATTGACAAGACCTTGACTGAGTTTGACAAAAAAAAAAAGTACCAAGAAAATTAGAGGGGGGGTAGTCATGGCTCTGTTCTGCTTCCTTGGCCCACTTTTGTTTTTCTTTTTCTTGTTTCGGTTCCGCATTCCCCTCGCGTGGCCTTACTTTGTACACTAGTTTGTTCGTGGCCGTCAACGGATTTTATTAAAGCTTATCCTGAGTCCACTTTGTAGATTCCTCCTAGACTGGCACGACTGGGTTACTATGTCTTGGTTTTTGGCTCTCTATGTGTCTCTTTTTAAAATCTTTTGTTTCGTTTTGTCTTGTTCGCTTGTCTTTGTCCTCTTTTTGGTCTGGTTCCTCTTAGCCCGTAACCACAGTCTCCGCAGAAGCACAAGCTCCATGGCAACAATGGAGAAGTCGGGCGTCATGTTTCCTCGCACATTATCCCCACCCAACGGGGAAGAAGCAACCCAGAATCTTCCCAAAAAATGCAATAGTTGTACGCCGAACGTCGGAGAAAGAGTTAAATAGGCAAAGTTGCGGCGTAAGCAGCTCGGCGAGCAGAGAGGGCATGAGGGGAAGATGGAGACAACTGGACGGCGAGGAAAACCGAGGTGCTCGATCTCGCTCTCGCGGACTTCTTTTCTACTGTCGCTTCCGTTTCCTATTGTATTTTAGTTTCCTTTTGCCGGCGACCCTATGGAACATGGCCATGGCCTAGCGGTCGTTTCCGTTTTTCTTTCCCATGTTTGCTCTGTATGTCGACGGGGAGCGGAAGAACGACACGAAGCCAGCAAACCCCGAACGGCGGCCCCCTCGTCTTTGCCCGCACCAATAACGACTCTAGCCAAATCACCGGGCCCAGGCTGCTGGGCTGCGTCGATTGCCGTCCCCCCTCCTATGTATTTACTTCTTCGGTCCTTCTCTTTCTTTGAGGGGACGTCTGTTTTACTCATCTCTTTGTTATTAAGGGAGGCGACTTGCTAAGCATAAGCGAACAAGGCCCGCCCCCAATGTAGTATGACAACAGGAAAAAGCACAAAAATGGAAGGAACAGCCGTCCGCGCTTGCCTTTCAGAGCCGCGCGGTTTCCTAAACTCCTACCCCATTGCTCCTATGACAGCACAGTTCAAAAGAGGCAGGAGGTGAAAAAAGGGGTCAAAATGCACCCGGGGATCGGTGGAGTCCTTCCTCCGCTGCGGCCAGAGGCCGACAGGGGCGAGATTGGAGAAACAAACCATACTGCATCAGAGTGGGAATAAGAGCGGGAAAAATGAGGGAAAGTTGAAAAGTTAGCTGCCGGTGAGCGAAAAAAAGGACTCTTCGTTTACCTAAACTGTGTGGGGGGGCGACAAGGGAAGGAAGGGAAGGAGGTCACTTATCATCCCAAGCTTGGGATGAGCAAAAGACGGAAGGAGCGCGAACCCCACAATTGGATAACTGATATGGGGCGACGTTTAAAACCGACGTCGTCTAGCGCGCGAAAGTATCTTACTTGTGTGGCCCTGAGGATAACTGAAAGCAAACAATATACAACATACAACATATTGATTTGCCAGCCGTTACCGACGCCCTATTCTTTCTCGTTCTGTAACAAACACAACTCTGTTTTTGCAAGATACTTTTCACTCTTAAGCCATATTACTGCACATAGGCAGTACTTCATTGCTTGTCGTTGCTGCTCCTCACAAACCGCGAATCTCGACCAGATTTGTTATCTCCTTTTAACGTTGCACTCTTTGTGATCACCTTTACCCACATCAGCGTTGCATCCGTCTGATCCTTCCGTGCTATTCTCCCTCCAATTTTCACGCCTTGCTAGGCTCCATAAGCCAGGCCAAAGCAAGGACCACTGACAGTTCCAATGGACTTCTAAGCTGCAGCTCCTTTCATAGGAAGTTCTTGCTCCTTAGTTTCACCGGCTCGAGAGGGCACAACGGACATAGGGACCTTGCTTTCTTTCACACAGCATTGGCGTAACTAGGGAGACTAAGGAGGAGTGGCAGTAAAGCAGTGAGGTCTCTGTGCCGCCAAAGTTCGCCTGTTGGCGGTTTCTCGTCAACTGCCATCCAAGGTCAATCGCAACTGGACCGAACGACTCAGGATGTAGCGACTGTCTCCGCATTCACCTGCTGTCTCACTTTCTCGCTTGCCCAGGTATCTTGCATCCCTGTCTTCCTAGTTGGTCGTCCTTTTTTTTCCACTTCTCTCTGTCCACCTGCGAGGTTGGCATCCCAGACATCCCATGCAAACCACACTGGTGAAGCAGCCCCTTGTCAAATTTCCATGCTCGCGTACATTACAAAGCAAGGCCAGAAAATAAAATAAAAAAAATATACTCTCCCCCCTGGCCCCGGTCACTCTTTTGAGAATACTCTGGCCAGGAAGCATGCTCCAGTAGCCTCATGCAAGCCACCCGGCTGTGCGTCTTTGTCTTTGCTATCTTCCATGCAAATTTTTTTCTTGCTTTTTGAAGCTACATCCCTTCATCCTCCTTGGGTTCTTTGTTAGGACTAATCCCCTTTGTTATCAACTTGAGACGCATCGACTTTTCATCTTTTGCCATTTTGTCAATCGTACGGTGTAATTACAAGTTATGCTATGTTTTCCACCTTGGGCACAATCGAAAAAGCTTTACCTCCCAAGGGTGTACCATACGATGTGATGTGATACTGTCTTGGGAATATTTACGGCATGTGCGAGCGCCTTGTCTCCCAAGCACGAGAGCTGTGTTCTCAAACCAATATCACACGCATAGCGCGCGCTTACTCGACGCTTCTTCCACGTGGGTGTGCCTGGCCCAGATGCATCACTCAGTTTCTGGTGCATGGATGCGCTCTTTTGGCGGAGCCCCGAGTTTCTACCCTATAGGTGCTTTTGTGTCGTTTTATTGTTTCTTTTTCGCCCTCGTTCCCTTAAAAGTAAGGACAAAGAGATGAAGGAAAGAAACCGCCACAACGACATGTTACGTGACGAATGCATCATAAGTGTCGTAGCCTCCCTTACAGACAGTACCAACACACCACCCACGCATACCCGCACACACCCACACACATACTCGCTAACGCAGACATTCGCACACACACCATTGCAACACTGCTCCATCAAGTACCCACCCTCCCAGAGCATTTTAGTGAAACGCAGAGCGCCAACAGTGTGGTAATTCCTCATGAAATGGAGACGAAATAGTGGGTAGGTCAAGGAACCTGGACTTACCTAGTAGTACTTGTCGAGTGGTGAGGAGAAGAAGTCTCTTAGGCAAGCAAAGTCAGTGCATGTGCGGAATGCAGGCAACCTGCAGCGTGATCCTAGCTGTGATGTTGTGACAGCTCAATGCATCGTAATTGCATATCTCCATACATAAAGTTACTATGGAGCGATGACCGCATAGCTATGGAGCACTAAAATACGTCCAGCGACGCGTTGCAACGCCGGGACGACTGCTCGTCATTTTTTCAAACGGACTGAGGGAACCTCCCGAACCCTCGGGTAAAATGTCAAAGCTTTTTTTCCCTTTCTGGTCTTTGCCTTTCAGTTCCCTGTCAATCAATTCTTGCCGTTCTCCACCCCAGTAGGCAAAGCTAATGTCGAAAAACAAAGCGAGCCTAACACAATAGACGGAGGTCGGACGTGGTCCTTAGCGGGCGACGATCTATTTTGCAAAGGTCTTCATAAGCGAAAACTCAGGGCTGTTTTCCCCACTCGATGTATGTGACGGCCGCAGTGTCTCTGCCCGCGACACGCTAGACGTCTAGGCAAGGCCTGGGCCATTTTGATCTTCAAAAACCCTGTTAATAAATACACGTATTCTCTAACACCGGGCAGGCCCAGAAAATACGGCAAACCGCAAGGATCGGCAAGCAAACTGGTGCGCCAAATCGTGGCGTTTCGACTGACAATATACAGAGAGATGCATATCAACGCAAGAATGTGCAATCAGACATACACAAAGAAGTCGGATTATATCGACGATATACGTCGTACACGTGTACACACACAGAGAGAGATACTGCCCTCTCCCTCGCAGGGCACCTGCAGAGAATGTGCTGTTACCATGCAGGTAGATATGCAGCTTTCCGAGCACGAGCGTGGTCAAGGCAAAACATTCAACATTTGGACAGAACAGACGGAAAGGTGCACGCGGCCAAGCCGATACGGTGGGACAGCAGAATATATGACGTACGACGTACGATTCGATATGCGACGTACAAGCTACTCATAAGCGTGGAGTTTGGCATATGCACGCATCCGTCTGCTGGGACGGCCGGGGATGTGTCTTGAGCACGGGTTACCATCGGAATACAACGACTACGCACCCGACGGGGAATAAATCATGTACTCCGAGAGGACACGCTGGATCTCAAGAACAAGGACCAGGCACGCCACTGTTTTTGTGTTGTGCTTTCTCGTTGTGGAGAATCTGTATTGTCGTCGTTGTTGTGCTTCGTGCATACGGACGAGCTCCACAAGAAGCAGTTGTAAGACAAAATCAAACCGCCGGCGGGACATGCTCCCCTGCAATTGCATGGAAAAGCAGATAAAAAGAGGCAAGGGAGGCCGGCTGGATACAAGGAGAAAAATGGGGCAAGGGCCACCAGGGCAAAATAGAAAAGAAACAATGAAAATGAACAGAGGGGCTGGTAAAGAGAGACAGTGTGGTCCTTTGAATTAAAAATGAAGTCGGTTGCGTTACATCGTCGCACCATGGCGCATGCCTCTGGCATTGCCTTTGAACTTTCAGCCTCTCTTCTTTCCTTTGTGACATGGCTCCACTAAAGTCCTTCGCTGTCCAGAACTGTCTCTTTTGCCACATTGGAAAGTGAATTGACAATAATGTCTCGCTTCCTTGCGCCGGCGTGTTTTAAGGTTATTCGAAAAGACAAACAAAATGGAAATCGCCGAGGGGCAACAGAGGGTGGAAGAGGGCCACAAAGACAGAGGGGGGACAACCGAGGCGTACTTGATATGTGTCAAAACAACAAGGTAGGGATGGCTGGGGGCGATGTGCAGTTGGGGAATGACAGGTCCGAGAGGCTGCTATGCCTGTCCCTTGTCCATAGCTGCAACCGAAGCGCATACGTCGATGCAAAGGTGTGCTATGAAGTGACGGGAAGGTGACGAGAGAAGAAAGTACCAGAGGAAAAAAGAAAGCCGAAGACAGGCTTTACTCTTCGAAGAACAAATCAAAACAATACAGCAGCGGAAAGAAAGTATGAAGAGAGACGGGGTGTATTACGAATACAAAATACGGCGAGAGTTACAGAGGCCAGATGAGATCGGTATCACGGAATCCTACGTACGCCGTAGTAGGTCGTAGCGATGGTTGAGATTCGCGCAAGATGGCTGGCTCAATTTCCACGTTGAATGTTCCCTTGGGTCTCGTCATCAGCCCAATGATCGCCCAAACCACATTGCGATCTGTGCTGATGCTCCGCTGTATTTACATTGTTCTTGGGTACAATTCCCACTACATAATACGGCCTCATTGACCACGAACCGCGTAGAGAGGGAGAAACGTTTAAAGTCCGGTGGAAGGGTGGAAGGGTAGCAGGCGAGATGTGTCGATACTATCCACCTTAGTAGAGGTAGGTAGAAAGCATCACGAGAGTACTCCGTACGTCGTAGCTTTTTTTATCTTAGTGATTAGGCTTACGCAAGCCTCGCAGTGTTATCGCCGTTTATCGCTGTGTGCCGATTAATCTTATTTTGCCGTAGTTCTGCACTCTGCAGCCATCTATTCTCAGGTTCCGGCGACTGTTACCCGTTTCCCGTGCCGTGGGCCGCCCTGCAGGCATACATCGCAATACATGACAAGCACAAATAAACCGTGGCAGAATGCTTTGAGCTGCAGGCGTAATAAAGATGCCCGCTTACAAAACGGCCAAACTCCGGTCGGGCTGCAATTACATACCAATAGCCCAATTTCGGACGTATTATATATATGCGTTGTGTGTTTTGTCGCGACGGAGACGGGATGCACGGGAGGTAGCCAGTCAATAAAAGCAAGATTCAAAGAAACAAAAAGAGCATGAATAGTAAGTCATACAGCTTCAACTGAATGACGATGAGGTAAGGGCATGGAACAATTCGAGAAAGTTCAAAGAAATGGACAAGTCGATGCAAGAGACATGGAAAGAAATGCAAAACCAGCTATCAATACTTCGAAACCAGTCTCATGTCCCGCTCGTCGGACATCCTCGTGGCTATTGTGCATTATTCCAGGAACTCGCAGAGCTATAGCGGTACGACGATATAACAAGATAATGATATTGTGAAACTAGAATATAATGGTATGAAAACATATATACTGCTGTACAAATATGATACGGTGCTCAAGATTCCGTCTAAACCATTGTCCGCCTGGCTGGAGAACGGTCCAGCCAGGCCGCATGATTCGCCCTGCGGTTTGGGGCTTTGAGGTTTGACGTTTGAGATGCGGTTCTAGGATCTGACGAGTCTTATTGCTATAAATGGAGGCGGAGATGGCATGTAGATGACAGACGAAGGTGGACAAGATATGAATATGGAAGTGGCACGGTAAGGATTGAAATGACATGGGATGGAAAGGACGGGATCGGTAGACTGCCCGAGATCGCACCGATAACAAGCCCGATCGTCGTCTATGCGTGTGTTGTATACAGTAGCATGGGCAATATGAACATATGAACATATGATATGAGCATATGAGCAATATGTCGACCAGCCCCCCAAGCAACCTTATTTTTATTTGTCTTGTTTTGCCCCGGAAGAAGGTTCCTGGAAAAGGCCATGTCTCAAGACGCCACGACGCATGAAATCTAGAGGGTGCACAATAGATTGGACAAGGGATCGGGTACGTATTTACGACCGATGAAACAGGGTTTGACGGTAAGAAGCAGAAGATGGGAGTATTGGCTGGTTCTAGACAGAGTGTAACGAAAGGGCACAAGATCATGCAGTGGAATATGAACAACGGCCAAGACGTCGAAAATGCCAAGGGTATACTGGAGGGCAATAGGCCGAGGAATACAGATTAAGCGAGAAATTGGGAAATGTGCAGGATGTCGAAGTGGTAGGAGCAAAAAGAAAGGTAATAAAAAAAATGTAAACAACTAATACAGCAAAGCCATCGTCGTAACAATCCTGATCTCCCTTGGAATAAGTATGGAAGGGGAATAGAAGGGAAATAGAAGACAATGGCAACGCCGTCGAAGGGGCATGGAAAGAAAATAGAAATGACCCCCGGACTCCCCCCTTTTGAGTCCGAGGAAGCAGCGAAACATTATATATACAGTAACAGCGACAAAGAGGATCTAAATAGCAACGAACTCGGAGAGGCCTTTGGATAAGCACATGTGAAGGAGGCAATAGCAAGAGGGCACAAAATTACTATAGAGGCGTAAAGGCTCTCAACTCGCGGCATCGGGAGAAAATAAAGTCCATCCACACAGCCATCGAGAAGGATAAATAGTAAACAAAGCCGGAAGATGGATATGAAGGAAGATAAACAACAACATTTGACACGAATAGAGTGGCCTTCCCCCATCCAACAATATTCTTATATGCTTCCACAATTCCTCTACCTACGTTCACTTCGACACAAAAAAAACACCGTGTCGCCGTAAACAGTATTAGATGCGAGGCACAAGAGGGAGGGCAACAGAGAGACAAAAACACGGCTAATGGTACGTTGTGTCACACGGGGAGGATGGAAGTCGGAAACAAGGTGTAGGACAAGAAATACGGTCAAGATGAGCGTGCCCTATTACGAACACGCTCCAGCTTCCCCTTCTCGGCGTCCCTGACTCCTCCATGTCTCTGTACACTTCTCCACCAACACCTCTCATCCAATGTTTAAACGAAAGGCATAAGCTCACAGCAGCTGACCACGGAGGCAACGGAGGGCGACAGTGGCCACCTGGGGAAGCACGCGTGTCACCCTGTCTCGAGTCTTCGCTCTATTTGCGACATGCGCGCCTGTTGCATGTTTGTGCATCTCCGAATGCACATTGACGTACGTCGTATACAGCAAACGAGAGACAGCCGTTGCAACGCCCGCGAGACCACATGCGACATACGGGGCACGAGACGAGCAGATGTGCAGACGAGCAGTGATCCAACAGCTCACCTGACGACACCTTCGCTTGTGCCAGGGCGTCGAACGTCGACACACCGAGCGATGCCGAACTGTTGCACGCGGAGGATGGACAAACGAGAACGAGGAATAACGAGGAACGTTTATTTAAAAAAAAAAAATAATGCAAGAAAATATAAACGAAGTAAAAGGGCGATGCAAAGGAAATAAACTTGGAGAAAAAAGACAAAAAGAAATGAAACAAAAAGCCGCGCTGGATGCACTCTAGTCTTAACAAGCTCGTATCACACTGTCCTCGCTCCTCTTACAGCCGGCTCTCCACTTCTGGGTAGTGCTCGGCGCCGGGGAACTGTGCTTCGGGCCAGATGCACCGGATGGCCTGCCAGATGTGGCTCACGTGAATGATCTCGAGGCCGTCCTTGACTTCTTGTGGGAGGTCGCGCACGTCCTTGCGGTTCTGTGCTGGCAGCAGCACCGTCTTGACGCCCGCCCGCAGCGCACCGATCAGCTTCTCCTTGATCCCGCCCACCGCCGTGATGCGGCCGCGCAACGTAATTTCGCCCTACAATGCACGTTAGTAGATGTCCTACGTGAAAAGTCGTGTGGCTGTCCCCTGTGATCTGTAATAGAGGAGGGCAGGGAAAGGACCTACCGTCATGGCGATGCTCGGCGGGACGGACCGGCCAGAGAACAGTGACACCAGCGCAACGGCCTGCGCAGCGCCGCTGCTGGGCCCGTCCTTGGGCACGGCGCCCGACGGGCAGTGCACGTGGATGCTGCGCTGCCGCATAATGTCTTCGACGGGGTCCTGTGTCAGGCCCAGCTCGAACGCGTGCGCTTTGACCCACGAGAGCGCCACTTCCACGCTCTCCTTGAGCACATCGCCCAGCTTGCCCGTCAGCTGCACGCGTCCGCTGCCCGGCATGTCCGCCACCTCGATAAACAGAATGCTGCCGTTGCCGCCCGAGCTGTACGCCACCAGACCCGTCACCAGACCCGGCCGGCTGCTCGTCTCGGCAATCTCGTCCTCGTACTTTTCAATCCCCAAAATCTTCTCCAGATCATCCACCGTCAGCTGCGGCCGGTACGCCTCCAGGTTGTTGCTGTCCTTGGCCTCTGCATACTCGACCGCCTTGGCCCGGCACACCGACCCCAGCTCGCGCTCCAAGTTGCGCACGCCCGCCTCGCGCGTGTACGACTCAATCACCTTGGCCACCACCGTCTCGTCCAGCCCCACCTGCGCGTCCGTCAGTCCGTTGACCCGGATCTGCTTGGGAACCAAGTACTGCATCGCAATGTGCTTCTTCTCCAGCGTCGTGTATCCGGGCAGGTGGATCATCTCCATGCGGTCCAACAGCGGTGCCGGGATGGTGTCCAGGCTGTTGGCCGTCGCAATGAACAGCACCCGGCTGAGGTCGTACGGCACCGACAGGTAGTGGTCCTGGAACGTGTAATTCTGTTCGGGGTCCAGCACCTCAAGCATCGCCGCAGACGGGTCGCCGTGGTTGCTGGCCGCGCCGATCTTGTCAATCTCATCCAACAAGATCACCGGGTTGGCCACACCCACCTTGCGCAGGCCCTGCATAATCAGGCCCGGCATCGCCGCCACGTACGTGCGCCGGTGGCCACGGATTTCCGCTTCGTCGCGGACGCCGCCCAGCGAGATCCGGTGGAACTTGCGCCCCAGCGACGCCGCCACCGACCGCGCCAAACTCGTCTTGCCCACGCCCGGCGGGCCCACAAGCAGCAAAATGGGCGACCGGTCCGTCATGCGACGTGCGCCGAGCGCCTTCAGCTTCTCGTCGGCCGCTTGTACGTCGGCCTGGGCGGCGGCCGCCTTGGCCTCCTGTTCCTTTTGTACTTCAGGGCTGGCATCGGCCGTGGCCTCGGGGCCAGCGTCGTTGGTCGGTGCCGCGGCCGTCGCCTTGGCCAGCTCCAGCGCGCGCTGGGCATCGCGCGTCTGCGCCTCGACGTCCTCGTTGATCGACTGCTTGAGGCGCAGCACCGCCATATACTCGAGCAGCCGCTTCTTGACCTGCTCGAGGCCGTAGTGGTCACCGTCAAGCTGCGCTCGTGCCTTGGCCAGCGTGCCCGGGCCCAGCCGGTCGTCCGTCACCTTCGTCCAGGGGATCTCGGCCAGCGTCTCCAGGTAACTGCGAATGACGCTGTACTCTGCCTGCGCCGGCACCATCTTGCGCAGCCGCTTGAGCTCACGGTCGGCAATCTTGGCAGCGTCCGGTGGCAGCTCTGCCGCCTCAAGCTTCTTCGCCAGCTCCTCGACCTCGTCTGGCTCTTGCTGGTCGGGGCTCTGCGGGCCACCGGGGCCGCCACGGAATCCGTTGCCGCTGCCAAAGCCGCTGCCGCCGCCACCTCCCATACCAGGGCCAAATATGCCGTTGCCGTTGCCCAGACCGTTAGTGGGGATTAGAATGTTGAAAGGCATGCCCTGGCCGTTCTTGGGCTGCGGCAGGCTCTGCTTAAGAGGATCCCAGATGCGGGCGCCGCCGCCGCCGTTGTTGTTGTTGTTGCTGTCACCGTTTCCATCCGAATCGATCGTCACTGTCGTGATCTTGACGTTGTTGCGGATGTTGCCTACCTGGCGCTCCAGCAGCTCCACCACACGCGCCACGCGCGTCTTGACGTCGACCTGCGCCAACACCTGCAGTTTCTCGTCGTACGATGCCACCACGATGTTGGTCATGAAGTCGGCCAGCACGCCGGCCTCGGCAATCGACTTGTTCAGGATGTACGCATCCAGCCGCCGCGCCAGCAGCGGCGTGAACCGCGCATGCGGCCGATCCGGCGCAATAATGGCCGCCACACGCAGCACCTGTGCCAGCTCGCGCGATGCCGCCTTGAGCCGCTGGAACCCTTCGTACAGCGCGGCATCACCAATGTCGATTTCGTCGGGGCACAGCGTCACGTTGCCCTCAAAGCACGGCTGCTCCTGTGTGAACCGGTCGATCACGACGCGCGAGCGGCCTTCGACGTGCAGCGTGAACTCTCCGGCCGCACGGCCTTCAATCTTGCTGATCTTGGCCACGACGCCGTAGCCGAAAAGGTCGGCTTTGGTCGTCTTGCCAGCCACAAAGCCGGGCGTTTTCGCAGCACCAACACTGTTATTGTCTTTGCTATTCAGCAACCGCTGGCCGCGCGGGCCCACCAGCGGTGAGGCGATGGGAACGCACACCACAGGCACCTCGTTGACAGCTCGAGCGGCGCCGTCGTTTTCGGTCGGGTCCGCGGCCGCAGCACGGGCGTACATGTTCGCCAGCAGCGCCGGAATGTCCGGACGATCGGCTGTGGCCGGAATTCTCTGCAGGATGCCGGGGAACAGGATCATGCCCTTGGGCAAGGGGAGGATGGGGAGAGCGGGGATCTGGCTTCGCGCCATCTTGGGTAGATGGGAGTCGGATAGTCGATTGTCGCAGAAGGCGAGTATGACAACGTCGGTCAATCGGAAGAATTAGGGAAACGAGGCCCGAGATAATGCGGCCGAGCGAGATCGATGATACGATGATGAGAGATATCGAGAAGAAGAGCGGACGCGGTCGAAAAGGCAGTAAAAGAGATGGAAGAGAAATGAAAATGAAAACAAAAGAAAAAGGGGGACAAAAGAGACGATGCAATGACGAAGCCGGGCTCGTCGGCAGTCGGGGTCGAAGCTCGTAGAAGCTCGTGATGGCGATACCAAGGCTAGCCAGCGGCATCTCCCCAGGCCACCCACATGGCGTAGTGCGACAGCACTAGGCTTCTGACTGCACGCACAGTAACAAAGGCCTAGACGTGTTTCCTAGCCGAGGCATTGCAACTCCGCCCTCTGCAACCGATAGCTGGGGAAATGGCAGTGTAAGGCTAGCGGACATAGTGGCTAGGCCACCCGTTATTGGGTGCACACGCGACTTTTTAATTAGTCAGTGGTCCGACGGAGTCCACCGCACTTGCCATTTCCAAAACCTCTGCCTTTAGAGAGCAGGCGCCACCTGTGGCAGGCCAGTCGTGGCGGAAGGTTTGACCCACTTTACGACCCCTCTACTTGCCGTCACCGCAGCACTGTGGGCTTAATTGCCCCGTCGCGTCTCGCGCAGTTTTACGCGTCGTCGCCACTTCGTTCGTCCCCTCGTCACGATCACCAACGTCACCACCACCATATTATCCTTGCTTCTGACTGCCGTCTGATTTCGAGGCACTGCCAGGCAAAATTTCTTTTCTTTTTTCTCATACATACACATCAACAAACTTTCATAATGGGTGAGTATAGCTCACAAACACGGCTCAAAGTCTACAATCACTGACAGAAACAGCATCCTACGGAACATACACAAAACCCGGCTACAGTGCTGATGGCGGCAACACGGGTGGTGGCTTCATGTCCGGCTCGCAGTCTGGTAGCCAGGGCGGCGGCGGTGGACGGGTATGTCATTCTTACCTTTCTCTTCCCAGTACCAGTTCTGGCTAGCTAACATATCTGTCTCCCTTCTCCTTGCCAGAACTACAACGAAGATTCCCTGCGGCCCGTCACCGTGAAGCAGCTCATCGAGACCGAAGAGGCCTATCCCGGCGCCGCTGAGTTCGCCATTGACGGTGCCCCCATCACACAGCTCACAATCGTCGGCCAGGTCCGCGCCGTCAACCCCCAGCCCACAAACGTGACCTACCGCATCGACGACGGCACCGGCTCCATTGACGTCAAGAAGTGGGTCGATGCCGACAAGAGCGAGGATGAGGCCGAGGCGCCCTTTGCCCTGGACCAGTACGTGCGCGTGTTTGGTCGCCTCAAGCTGTTCAACCAGAAGCGCTACGTCGCCGCGCATTTCCTGCGTGCCGTTGACGACTACAACGAGGTCAGCTACCACGCGCTGGAGAGCACGTACGTGCACCTGAGTTTGACGCGCGGCGCGCCCGACGGTGCCAATGGCGCCAATGGCTACCACAACAAGGGCGAGGATGGCATGTTTGTCGACCAAGATAGCGGCGGTGCCAGCTACGGTGTGGGCGGTGGTGGCGGCGGCGGCGGCATGGGCGGCCGCAACATGTCGGGCAACGCGCAAAACGTGTTGAACCTCCTGCGGAACATGCCCACAGGTAGCGAGGGTGTCGACATCAACGTTATGAAGAACGAGCTGCACATCAGCCTCGACGCAACCATGGCTGCCGTGCAGGAGCTGGTAGACTCGAGCGTCATCTATGCGACAACGGATGACAGCACCTTCGCACTGTTAGAATAGAGGGCGCATTTTCGCACTTTATATGGCGGGGGCCCAAGGAACAAGGCTGGGGGATGTTGCATGGCGTCAAAATGGGGTTAATCTCTTTCTTTTTGTCATTTCCTGTCGTGTTTCTGCTTTTATTTTTCTCCCATTTCATTCCGCCATTATCTGGAATGCTGGATTGCTGGATAGCTGGATAAGCGGCTTGTTCACGACTATATTTGTGAGAAATAATGAATGACTTTATGGACTATACTATGCTACCTGCGAAATCAGTACGACGTGATGTGTGATATGAGACAAAGATGGAGCCAGCGGTCACAAAATGGAAATGGCAACAAGCAGGCCGTGAAATATGCAACAATCTGGAGAGGCCAAGGAACAGTTATGAATAAGTAGGGAAGGACAACGAATGAAGACGGCAAAACTTGAACATTTGCACAATATCGCCGTGAAGAGTCAGTAGAACAACTACTCTTCGTCGAGCTTCTTACCAAGTACCGTCTGAGGCTCGCGGACCATGATCGACAGGCCGACTGGGACCGGACCGCGGACAAGCGAAATGTCCCGCTTCAGCTCGAACCCGAACCGACTGTAGTACGAATTGTTGGCAATGGAGCTCGACTCGAGGTATACGGGGCGGCTCTCCTGATCAGCCTAGAGGAAGGGAGGAAAAAGTGAAAGTTAGCAGAATAATGTCAAAACAATTTCAAACAAAACAAAACAAGTAGATGTGTCACCTTCACGAGCATGTGCTCGAGAAGCTTTCGGGCATAGCCCCGGCAGCGTGCCCCAGGCTTCGTCCCCAGATACAGCAGGTAGTAGCTGTTGTCCACAACACCCCGCTGCGCCATGACCTCGACCTTCGAGTGCTCGAGCAGCGGCAGAACTTCGGCGTAGTAGCGCCGGCGGCACTCTGCTGAGAGTTGGAAGTGCAGCCGCCACAGGCCACTGCGCAGGACTGTCCAAAAGCCGTCGAGGCTCTTGCCTGGTGGCATCCACAAGGCAACGCCCTCGTAGTCAGGGCCGATGGTGGTTACGACGCCGTTAAGGCAGACGGCAGCCACAATGTACGTCATGATGTCGACGTGAAGGCGCCACTTGACCTCCGCAGAGAAGCCGGCCGTATCGTCGGAGGTCACGAGGTACAGAGACAGGCCGTCAGCGGCAAAGGCATGAGCCAGCGAGAGAGCGGCCTCGCGGCATTCAGACATGCCAATAACACGCACGTTGGTCTCCCACTGGGCCGGGACGAGCGATAGCCGAGCAGGCACCAGTGGCAGAGAAAGCGGCAGGGGTTTACCAGTAACAGAAATGGACGAGGTACTACTACTAATCAACTTCGCCATGATGTCGGTTGTACCCTTCTTTGTTCTTGGTTTTTATGTGGTTTTGGTAGAAGTTATTCGACAAAGGACACCTAAATTTGTTAGCATAGCCGCCACATCATAAAGGCACGTATCGTAAGTCTGAATGCCTCAGTATAAGTGGCACACTGTTCGATGACACACCGTGTTCTTTAAGCTATATTTTGTATACTGTCTCCTGTATGGACACGTGAGAGTTGTGTTCTGGAAGTAGGCATAAACCGGCCTGGGTGACGAAGACAGTTGAGGGATGTACGGAATTCAAGAGACATTCGCTTGTCGGTGGCGCAACCGCAAACGGGAAAGGATTGATGAGAAGCAGTGGCCAGAGATGAAATTCCACGATCGGGATACGGCAGGACAGCTTAATGTGTTGAGATAATTATATCGTAACGGGAAGAGTCAAGTCAGAGTTCAATGTAAATAAGCCGAGTTTATAGATGAACAACTGATACTGTCTCAAATCGTGAAGATCAAAGTCAATTATTGTTCGATAGTTCAGAAATGTGTATGAAACTTCGTGTGGACTTGAATGAGTGAGGGGAAGAAAGGGAGAAAAAAATAGTACGGATTCAACATCCGAGATAGATAGTATAAATACTACAATATTTGTTAGTCATACATGCTGTGAAGAGCACCTGCGGACCAAGAGGATAGTAAGAACGGACAAACATGAAAAACGGTACTTAAGATGTTGTGTCACGGAAGGTGTACAGGACAAGGCGTCGGGGGCAGCATACATGGGTTACAGACGTAAACAACGCTCACAACATGTTGTGGTTAAGCTATCATTGGCGAAAGGAATTAAGGTGGCACACACTCCGGCCGACAGAAAGGCAGCAGCGTAAGGAAAGGCCAGGGAGAGGAACGATAAAGTGGGTGCGTGGGATGAGATGCAGGTCACTGGATGTAGGAACATAGAAATGAGCACAAGTTGGGAAACAGTGCTGCACGGGTGGTCAGGAGGCCAAGCAGAAGCAACCGAAACGTGCACAACTTCAAAGCAAAGAACAGTCTGTTACATACACATCTGCACAGTATCTCAAAACTCTCAAAACAAGACCAGACGACCATGTAAAAAGGCCAAGGCAGACAGCATCAGCAGATCCGTTGGCATTTTATGCAATAGACATTCAGTTTCTTTGTTGCTCGGCACCTTCGACTGTGCTCTTGGCTGATTCAAAATCTCTTAGTGCATCCTGTCTCCTGCTCTGAGCCCGTCTCCTGCAAGGCGTCCACTGTCTCGCACGTCGAGGGCTGACCAAGACGATGTCATACCGGCCAAGTGTCGGTCAGCCAAAACGGAAGCAGGTCGCGTTTGCGTTTGGGAGTCATGCAGAGATTAGGGACATGGAGAGTCCCACACAGGGAGTGAAGGGCTCCAGGACAAAGGAAAATGTACGGAGTGTATCTTATAGCTCCTCGGGCAGACAAAGTGCCAACTCCTCCGATCTCCTCCCTTCTCAGGATGTACGACGTTCTGTTGACAAACATCACGACTTCATTGGCTCGAATAGCATCGAGTATTTCACGCACATCCTTGACGCAGCCACTCACCGCGCAACAGAGGCGTTCTGCATGTTAACGCACAGTACTCAGGTGACCTTCGGGCTGCAGTCGACTTAACCTTTTATGGTTGCCGTCTCCGTCTGGTACAAGGCTCGCACCGGCTACCCGCAGATACACACTGAACAAATGGACAATAAGGGCAACCGGAACCAGGCGGACTCGAATAAACACGCCTGAGCCAATGACAGTTTTCGGCGAAAGTCCAATATGCCCCAAACTGAGCAGGAAATGCACGTGTGCTGCAACGTGGTCCCTCTCTTCGCAAGCCAATGCCCCCGTGCATCGTCTTACACCGTGCATGGTTTTGCTTGGCTGTATGTCTCACAAGGTTCTTTGTGTCCCGCCTATCACTTATGGCCGTTCAACTAACCCCCACCTGGCTCACGGCCTTGGCCGGACTGGCCCTGCAACTTTCCCGTAATGGTGTCACCTTTTGTACCGGAAGCTAGCCAGGGTCCATAAGAGTAGGAAGGTTCTTGCACGCGACACAACATAGTATCCCGTACCGCGAATCTCCCAGTCCGAGACGGAGATTTTGACATAAGAAACTAGGTTCCGTATATTACGCTGCCTCCACCCGGTAATGGGTGTCGAGTGTCGGCATGGTTCTCTGCTATGCTATGTTAAGTCGACTTTACTGAATTCGTTTGTTCGAGATCATCCTTCTTTCACGCCCTTGAGCCTTTGCCTTGCCACACGCTCCTTGTCAATCGCCTACATGCGCCGAATCTCCTGCTCATTGAGGTAACCGTCGAGGCCCGAATCTAAGTGCTTCCACCACTCAAAGAGCAATTTCGAGTCGCAGATGAGCCTGAACCACGGCGTGAACTTGAGCTTGGGATCCTGTAACTGCGCCTCGAGCTCGTCAGGGAACACGTAGCTCGTGGCCTGCACCTCGTTTTCGTTGACATTGAGGTCGACACTGGCCTTGATGAATAAAATGTAGTCAACTGCGGCAGGTCAGCATTGGTCACAAAACTTGTTTTTTTCCACCTAGAGGGAGACTCACTCTCGTGCTCGCCCCATTTACCGTTGCTGGCCGCCATATAGTGTATGCGGGTCAGGAAGTGGAAGTTCTCGATCGGCACCTGTTCTTTCTTGATGCCAAGCTCGTGCTCCAGCTTACGCTGCGCTGCACGCTTGGCACCCTCGATGGACTCGGGCAGCGTCGAGCCCGTCTCGGTCGACACAGACAGTGGGTGCGAACAGCATGTGTTGGTCCACATGTCAGGGAACGTGATCTTTTCGGATGCGCGCTGCTGAAGCAGCAGATGGTTGTTCTCGTTGAAGAGGAAGACTGAGAAGGCGCGGTGCAGCAGGCCGCGGTCAATGTTGGTCAGCAGGTGGCCTGTCGATGTTGGTTAGTCCAGCACTCTGCGTCACGCTCTGTCTTTCTGTGTGAACCTGTCTTGCTCCCGATGCCTCCACTGTCCTTCACACTTACAAACTTTCTTGCTTGCTTTGCCGATAGGGAGGTCGTTCTCGTCAAGCACGATGCAAGACTCGTCCATGAGACGGATCTGCTCCTCATCGTGGCCCTCCAGAGCCTCATCACTCGTGTCGATGTCAGGGAACAGGCGCAGGATGTTGTCGGCCGTGATGGGCTCGTTGTCCGCGGTCGTAGTGGTCGACATGGTGGAGGTAAATAAAGTCGACGTCCTAAAAAAGGGTTATACAGGCCGTTTGTTGAGGACGAGAGGCGCGGACGTGCGCAGACATCAAATGTGCGATATGGCGGCGCGGGTGCAAAATGCGGTGGCGACTGTCGTACTCTGGCGTAGAAAGAGCAAACGGCACGAACTTGCCAAATGCGGAGGGAAGGTGATCCTGACGAGGTAAGGTCACGCAAAGAAAGCTAGGAGACGAGAAGGTGCGTTCGAGTCCGGGTCAGACGAGAAAAGACAGAAGCTTGCTTTGTTCTGCCTCTCTAGATGATTGAGCGAAATGGAAAGGAGAATGAGAATGAGTGAAGGCAGGTGCGACCGCCTGTTTAATGTTATTATCTGGGTCACAATTAATTGGCCTGGACCCCTCTAACTAGACCAGACAGAGCAGGAACGACCACCCCATTAGCCAATTACACAGGGCCGAAAGGGAAAGAGTGGGAACATTGTGGGAGCTGTCTCCCACACCCACAGAGACCCCTCGTAGCACGTGACTATGAGGCCCCACAAGGGCCTGGTCAGCAGACTTCATAGTTAGACCTCGCAGAGTCCGCAAGGCCTCACAAGAGGGACGATCAATCAAGATATATTCCATTCAAGAACGCGCGTACTACGTAGCAAACCCCCACAAACATGGTCTTGACGTAGCGCAAGGCAATACTCTAGCGCCCCGCAGTGCCCCTGTAAGACTCCCCAGTCACTGGGCAATTGTTCTCTAGTGGTTGGTCAACAGGCGCTGAACAACGGCGGTCAGGCACGGCAAAACGTCTCTCACCGCCAAATTTTTCTTTTGGCAGGTCCGATTCTGCCAGTTTTGACGACGATTTCTGCCAGTATTTTACTCGGCCTCGTTACGACTCTCCAACGGCAGTCCGACGGCCCAACAACCGGACGATCAACAGACCCTCGACCACCGCAACTCAATGGCGAAACGGCGACCGTATGCACCGGACGGTGAGGCACCGCGAAAACGTCCACGGGTTGTCCACGAGGCACCTACCTTTGAGGAGATTGCGTCGGCGCGGCAGCTAATGCAGCTCCTCGCATTTGACCAAGACCTACAAAAAGCTCGTCATGGTGAGTGTCATTCATTGCCATCTTGCTCTCTTTCCAGCTCGTTTCTGACCTGTCGACCTAGGCCTTCAATCTTTCAAGCTTCTCCTGGACAAGCTGAATGACCCCGACCACAAGAACCCGGGCGATGCAGCCCTGCTCCGGAGCTACCTCACATCGACACGACCACGGAACGACAATGCCGGTACCGAAGACGACGAGGGTGAAACAGACCCCTTGTACCTGCCAGACATTATGGATACATGGGAATTTGCTGCAAGGATGAACAACGACAACGTCATGTCCTCTGTGCCCGTGGTATTGGCTCTATTGATCCGCTATTTGTCGCATGTGCTGGACATGGCGCCGATTTGTCTCGGCATCTGCCGCTCGTTGCTGCGCCGCCGCCAATTGGAGCTGATTGGCCGCAACCTGTCGGCAGATAAGGGCAAAGAGTTTGTCATCTCGCCGACGCTGCGGATGCTACGTGAAGCCATTATGTTTGACGGAGGCGCTATTGCACGGCCGCTCTTCCGCGCACGCAATTTTACGTACCGGTCGCTAGCACGCAACATGAGCATCAAGTTCCTCGGCGAGGGAGTGGAGGATGTCAAGCGTACGTCGGCGCGTACGAATGCAGTGCGCTTCTTCCTGGCCTCTCTCGCGTTTCTGCATCCCGAGGCCAAGGCCGAGCTGTTGTCTCAGCGCGAGGTGGTGGGCAGTCTGACCAAGACCATCAAGGACGATCCGCCGTACTTAGTATATGACATTCTCAGCGCGCTCCATGAGCACGTCCTCAAGGATAAGAAACTACCACGATCCGCGCGGATAAAGACGTTCAACGCGGCTACACTGATCCGCCTTGCCGGCCTGTATAATTATGCCCACGACAACATATCAGGAGCGAAACGCGACGATTCCAGCCACCCGAACAAGCTCTCGGTCTCCGACACAGCACACCGACTCCTACTCCACGTCTGCACATCCTCTAACATCGGTGTCTTGCGCGAAGAGGCCGGCTACTACCCCCAGGGTGTTGAGCCAAATGCGGGTGCAGCAACTGCCACGGCAACGACGGCGGCCTCCTCATCGAACCGCGAGCCTGATGAGGATCTTCAGCTGGATGCTGGTCTGGACCGCATTGTCTGGATGGACAAATTTGCCGACGAGGTGCCCGTGTTCAACTTTGCTCTCGCCGACCTTCTGCCGAACCTGCGGCCGTGGTCGAGCACGCGGCAGAGCGAGTTGCTCATCTCCATCTTCCAGGCAGCACCGGAACTCGTCGCGTGGTACTACATCGAGCGCAAGAACTTCACGTTTGAGCCTAAGATATCGGCGACGTGGGTCGGTTACGCCGCCATGCTCTTCAATACCATCCTCGTCGAAATCCCGGACTACTTTGGCCACAAGTCGGCCTACGCTCGTGTTCCACCTCCGACGTCCGTCACTGTGGACAATATCCTCCCCCGGCCCTTGTCACAAAAGATTTTGAACCGGTGCTTAACACACAAATCCAAGCTGATCCCCTTCTTTGCCATCCGCCTCCTTGCCGTGTCCATGGAGAAGCTGCGGTCGGCGCTGCGTATGCACCGTGAGGCCGCGTACAAACACCCGCTCGAGTCGCTCTGGAAGGAGTCGGAGCGGCGGGTGATTGACGAGTTCTGCCGGCGGTGTCCGCCCATGAAGGAGGTAATCAATGCCTACCGTGCAGCCACAGACAGCGATCTGCTATACCGCGAGGCCGTTAGCCGCGTTTTGCGCTTGTACTACGAGGTCGTGCCGCAGGTGGCACTTAACTCCAAGTTTGACGTATCCTCCTACCTCTTTGCCGTGATCCGGCAGGTCGACGAGCACAAGGGTTCGGCTGAGGATAAAGTCGTCAAGCTAATGGAGCTGGAGAATCTACTAACCATTGCCGGCTACTCCCCCGGCATGCAGTGGTTCTCCAAGGCCAAGGGCCTGGCCGCGTCCCCATTTGCAGCGTTGCTCAAGGTGTACACTGAGGCCACGGGCGATCTAGCGCTGGACAAGATTCGGGACGTGCTGGACTTTGTGGCACGAGAACAGCAGCTGATTTTGCCGGAGCCAGCAGACCAGGTGCGCGCGGCCTCGGTAGGCCTGGCCGCTCTCGTCGGCAGTCTAATGCCCCGTGGAGAGGACGGCGACGGCGCAGACGCGAACAACGAGAAGCGCTCGCTGCTGACCGACCCCGTCTGGGCGTTTATGGACAACTGCGTTGTTCGCTGCGCCAACGGCCCGATCAAGTACATTGAGATGATGTACGAGCTCACGGATGGCGTTCCGGCGTTCGACCCTATCACTATGGCCATCGCCGAGCAGGTGAAGTTTGTGGCCTTCAACGCAGATCCCGAGACGAGCGGACAGCTGGCCCAGTTCCTGCGGTACTATCTTCAGCTCTGTCGCGGCGACGAAGCAGGCCTGGTACCTATTCGGGCCATGGTCGTGAATGAAATGAAGCGGGTTTCAAAGGCGCCAGTTCACCTTGAAGAGACGCTGCGAAAACCCATCCCCAGCACCGTAGTAAACCAGACGGCAATATCCAAATCCACGGAATCATCCAAACGGATGGGCGCAGGAAACCGTATCAGCAACAGCAACCACAAAGCTGATGTGGAGACAAGTAGCGTACTCGATGAGCGCTCGCTTGAGGGCCTGCTCGATATCACACCCCCCCGCGTCTTTGACTCGTCGGCTCTCTCTAAGTGGTCGACACGACCGGCAGACGACTTGGTGGACGATGGCCACGCAGCCGCCGTCATTGGCCTGCTCACGGCTGACGACGCCACCGTGCGGCGTGCAGCCCTAGTCAACCTGACCAACATGGCTGCTAGGATCCGCGAGTCGACGTACGACGAGAAAGACCAGGTATGGCTTCTCCTGTCGGAACTCATCGAGTCGACAAAGGGGTGGATGACCGACAAGGACACGACCGACCTGCCCGTGCCCAGCCACATTGTGTCTTTTGCCTGTCACGCGCTCGACGTACTGCGCAACCCGTTGCACTGCCTCTACGCCAAGGTCAACACATTCCTGACGGCGGGCCCCGTCTGGCGGATGCGCACCTTCCCGCTCGTCAACGACATCGTCCACGATGGCCCCACCGAGGACGACTCGTACTATGCCGAGATCAGCTGGCTGCTGTCGTACTTGATTGACAGCCTTCGCACACCCGCCGACATTGAATACTTCCGGTCACGCCGTCTGTTCGAAGCCATTTTGTCCGTCGCGTCGAACCCATACATGCGCATCCCACTGCGTCGCCAGATACTGCGCATCGTGTGCCGCGTGTCCGACATTGCGGGCGGCAGCACAACGCTTGTCACGCGGTCCGGCGTCGTGAGTTGGCTGATGGCCCTGGAGGCGATGCAGGCTACGGCTAGGAGCAACAACCGCCAACAGCCGACCGACCGCACATATGGTGTCAAAGCCGGCGTCGAGGGGCCGGACGAAGGCGACGAGGCACGCATCGTCCCGGCGCTGTTGAAGCGGTTATGGGACTCGTGCGACCATGACCGGGTCGAACAGTGGAGCTTGCACGGTGTCCAAGAGAGCATTGGGGTGTAGGATCGGCACAAGTCGTGGTCTGAGAGATATAGGAGACTGGTCTCAAAGGAGTTGTTTACTATTTTATTTGCGTTTAAGGGCATATGTCAAGCGATTTATTGTACATCATTAAAGAGAGGAACAGGTGGGACTTTTGTACCGAATTTAAGGAAGATAAAAGAATATTTTATACGAAATATCAGAGCACATACCAAAACACGATCTCAAGGTCGTTCCCATCCCATTTGAAAAATAAAGAACAAAAAGCTATGAGAAGAAGGCCTTAGTAGGCTTGGTACGCAGCTGCACAGATAGTCCTCATTTAAAGCCTAGGCAAGCGAATGGGGGAAAGACGGCCAGCTGTGTGCCGTATTAGCGGCCCCGTGGCGCACGTGACGGTAGCCCCAGAGGCGAATCAGAGCACGGCCCTCGTCAGTGCCTCCCTACTTCAGGCTGGGGCGCCTTCTGTTTTGCACATCTCATGACAGCCACACAAAGACACACACATAACACTCGCAAACATCAAACAAACCTTCGCATCCAACATCCACACAACAACTACACAAACTCCAAAGCTCACCCAAACCCACGCACTAGATCCGAACTATCGTGTCTGCTCTTCCAGAACAGCGCTTTCGTACGCATCGCTTCAATTGCAGCGCCTACCGCGGCCGCTGCGCGACGCCCTCAAAGCCTCAATTCTCTCTGCGTTTTGCATCGTCAAGTCTGCCAAAGCTGATCGGGGCCTGAAAACGAGCTAAAATTCCGATTTGTGGCCTGCTTTCGACCTCGCGACCGGGCGTGGTGCCTCCCTGGTGTCCACTTCCGGAGCGACACCGCTCCAGCCCAGGTGTTTCGAGACATACCAACGACCCAACTTGCCATCGCTGATTTGCGTCTTTGTTTATTTTTTCGGCTCCCCGTTCTCATTTTCTACCTCTCTCTCCTGCATTGGGCCTCGCATACTGAGCATCGTCTACGTTTCCGACTTTTCGATCTTCTCTGGCCTCACGACCGCCTCTCGTAACATCCCGAAAGCTCTACAACCTTCCCCGCCCCCTTCTCGGTTCTCTCACCTTGTCAGGTTTCGAAACCTGCAGATCTTCTTCCCACGGCAGCTCGAGCCTTCTCAGCTGTCCCGTGCTCGATTTCCTTGCCTCTTTGTTGTCTCTTTTGCGTCTCTCTAGCCGAATGTTCGGCACCCCACGACCGTGACCCATGGCTTCTCGATATACTGCAGAGGCGTTGCTCCAGCTTCGCCAATCTCCATTATGTGTCAAGCCGCCCGGCCTGCCACCCGCAGACCAATGGATGGGGTATAGTCCTCGCTCTTTCTTTATGCATATTCTTGTCAACAACCTTGCTAACTCGGCTACATCTCAGACCCGTTCCAGACCCCAACACTCGTGCCCAAACAACAGGCAACCGCCCATTAACTTCAGACCGCGTCAAGTCCAATGAGGGCACCTTCTCCCTCGACCCGGCAAGCCGGCGCCAGACCGGTGACCGGCACAATCCCCGCAACCTCTCCAGTACGCCTGTCATGTTCTGCGTCGTATGCTTTGCCGTCAAATCCCCAGCTGACCTGTCTCTTGCGCTCGCGCTCCACTAGACTCTGAAGACATCGTACTACGCCCCCCTAAAATGAACTTCTCCTCGGCCTCCTCTATCCGTACCCTCGGTAACAAGACCGACGGCGACAGTAAACCTTTCCGGGACTCGGACAACCGCGACCGCTTTGGTGGACGCACGCGTGGCGACCAGTCCGAAGCCTCGTCTAGCTTTCTCAATACGAGTAACTTTGGCGGCGGAAACCCTCGCGGCTCTAACACGCGCGAACCTCGCAACCCCGAGTACCGTCGCCGTGGCGATGCCGACCAAGACAATGACGGTTGGAGCACGGTAAAACCGCGTAAGAGCTTCGGCCACGATGGTGCCGAACGGTTCCACAGCCGCATGCACAACGGTGGAAGCGGTGGCGCTGGTGTGGGCAGTAGTGGCGGTGGAGGTGGAGGCCTGGATCGATATGGCCGCGACGACCGCAAACCGAGGGATCGGGACGACAACGACGTCTCAGGACGCGACCGTCCACGCCGCACGTTTGACCGCGACGGGGCCGACGATAACAACGATGGCGCTCGCCGCAACGGTCTTCCAGGTCGTACGCCGTGGAGCAGCAACAACAATAACAACAGCGATGACAGGGGACACAACGACCGCAACGACCGCACAGGACAGCGGGACCGCCTCGATCGGACCCGGAACTGGCGCGAGCGTGACCCCGACAACCAGCCCAGCGATAGCTTCCGCGACAACAGGAATCACGACCGGAACGATCGAAACGATCGCAACGACCGCACTGACCGTGGCGGGTACGACCGTCGCTGGGACCGGGACCGGGACTACTTCAATAACCAGCGTGTGGAGCGCGACCCTGAATGGATGGACGAAGATGCTGCATTTGCCGACGATGTGCCAACTGGCGCTGGAGGCGGTAGTGGTGGCGACCTCGGTGATCTCGCCGACTTTGGCGGTGGTGGCGGCGGTAGTGGCCGCCACACGGCAGAAGATCTGCGTAAATTTATGGCCGCAATGAAAGTCCGTGACGGCGGCAGCCAGAAGAATCCGGACGAGCCATCGTCGTCTTCGGCGGCCAACGACGGCAAGAAAACATGGAGGAACGAGCCAGCGTCGGCTCCAGTGGTGGACCCTGGCCGAGACCGCTTTTTTGAGCAATTCTCCAAGTCGACCAAGACCGACGACAACAACCGTTCCGACGCCGATGCGGCTGCCACCAACAAGCACAAAGTGAACAAGGCATCCAAGTTTACCTCATTCTTCTCATCGCAGAGCCAGACCGAGCCGCCAACGCCCGCCGCTGCCTTGCAACCTGCTGCGGCCCAGCCGCCCTCGCAAGGTGGTGCTGGAGATGGAGGCGTTGGCCTCGGCGCGGGCGACGGCGACGGCGCCGGTGGTGGTGGTGGTGGCGGCGTGAACTTGCTTGCCGCACTGACAGCGCCTGCACCACCGCCCAATGCCGCCGAGAAGGAGGCTTTCCAAGTGCTGCTGCAGAAGCTTCATCGTCACACTGGCGGTAGTGCTGGTAGCTCCACCGCATCGCCTGCTGCTACAGCCGGCATCGGTATCGGGACCATTCCGGGACCCAGCAACAATCCAACCCCCCCTGGAGCCGGTCTCGCCTTCCAAGAATCGCCAAGCTCCGCCTCGAACCCGTCTCTCCTTCGGGACGGCCGCCAGCGGAGTGGTCTCACCTCCCCTGACCCGCCATTTCCACAGGGTCAGCCTAACCAGCCTGGTCAGCCCCATCCTGGCGCGGACCGGCGTAGTGATCCCCGCTTTCTAGGCGGTGCGCCACAGGTTGGGCCTCAGCAGAGCCTGCAAGAGCTGTTGATGCAGCGCCAGCAACCCATGGCCAGCCAGTCTCCTTCCGGGTCAGCTCGCCCTGAACAGATGCTTCAGGAGCTCTTGTTCATGCGCCAGCAGCAGGCAGCCAGCCAGGAAGGCCATCCACGCACGGGCCCACCAGCCGGCGGCCCTGGCGGTCCCGGGCCCAGCATGGGCACACCAAACTCGCAGACCGAGTTCCTCATGAAGCTTATGCAGAGCGGTGGGCCCAACCCGCGCAGAAATGAGGACTCCATGATGCGCATGCCGCAGCCGCAAAAGCAGGTTAACATCCCAACAGTTCCGGACCGCGAGGCCGAAATGGCCGATTTTGCACGCGAGCGCGAGCGGCTCGCCATCCAGCGCCAGCAGCAACAGGACCAACAGCAACAGCCGCAGCAACAGCAGCAGCAGCAGCAAATGCGTTTACCTCAGGGAATGCCGGGAATGTTTGCCGATGAGCAATTCCATCGCCAGGAGGCCGAGGGCCGGCCACCTCAACAGCCAACTCAGATTCTCCAGCGGCCCCCGCCGCCAGGTCTCGAGCATAACATGCACGGCCCGCTTCCGCCGTTCTTGCAACAACAGGGTAGTGGTCGTGCTGATGGTGGTGCCGGCGGTGGCGGCGGCCGACTGCCGCCTCCGCAAGGCCCGCCTCAGCAGCAACAGCAACAGCAACAGCAAGGGCCGCCGCAGCCCATGATTCCACCTCCAGGCCTGAGCGCTAACCACCCCAACAACCCGCAGAACCGGGCCATGCCGACCATGCCCAACATGCAAAATATGCCCAATATACAGGGTATGCCGGGCATGCCCAACATGCACCATATGCCACCGAACATGCCGCTGAATCTGCCGCCCAACATGCCCCCGAACATGCCTCCAAACATGCCGCCCAATATGCCACCCTCTATGCTGAACATGCCGCCCAACATGATTAATATGCCTCCCAATATGGCCGGCATGTTCCCGCCGCCCAACTTCTCGCCTTCGGGGCCGTTCCCGCCGGACGGCATTCCCTCGGGCCAACCCCGCAATATCCCACCGCCGCCGCCAGGCTTCTTTAACCAAGCTCCGGGCCCTGGTGGCTTTATGCCGCCACCTGGCATGAACTTCCAGGGGCCACCCCCCGACGGTGTTCCGTTCCCTTTTAACGATGGCCGCGGCATGCCACCCGCGCCTCACGGAATCGGTTACAGAAGGTCATAGAGCTTCTCTTTTCAATGAACCGCACGTGTGTGTTTATGTACTCTGTGGCAAGCTTTGGGGCTTGGGGCAAGCACACATTGACAGGGATTGAGTTTTTGAAACCTTTTATTTATCTGGTTGCCTTGCGTCAAAATCTCTCGTGTGCGTGTAAAGTACGACAGTAAGACAGGTGTCCCGTAAAATACACATAAAGGGACGCCATGAGGAAGTAGTCGAGAAAGGAGCTTCCAAATTCTACCACTATCCAACGTCCATCATTCAGCAAACGTTTTGCGAATGGATGAAGACGCAAAAATCACGAGAAATATAAACCTGGCGGCGCTTGATGATAATTTTTCTTTTGTGACGTGTCGTGCTCGCTCTGAGAATTATATCATATTTGACATGTTCGTGAAACAAACCAGCGACGGTATAAAGTATCGTAGTCTCGTTATACGGGTTAGTACATCGGGATTTCTAGGGTTTATTCGGTTCGTTAATCTGATTTTTTAATTAATAATAGTGTACCATCAAATATATATATATATATATGCACATACAGATAAAAATGTTTCCTTACAATTGCATGATACAAAAGAGTCACAGAATTTATGGGAAATGGTATTCAAATTATTAGATCGCGGCGTGGTTTTCATCTGCTCGTTACCACGCCACAATTGAACAACGTCAGAAAAACAAAAGCAAAGCAGCCGCCAGTTCGATGTAATGTCATTAGTGTCTAGCTTTTGTGTCCTCCATCTCCAATTGGTTTTATTTCTTCAAGCCAAATATGTTTCGTTTCTTCTTGTCCTTGTCTGCCTTGTGAAGCTTCCCATCGGAACCACCGCTCGCGGCCCCGGGTGGTGCTGGGGTACGGCCCGCACTGGCACCGCCGGCACTGCTGAGCGTCATGGCGCCCATCTGCTGGACAGGAGGGCGAGGTCCACTAGGAATACCCCCGGCACTGGCACCACCCACCGGCCGGCGGCCAGCAGCAGCACCGCCAGGAACAGGCCGTTGGCCCTGCGCCGGTACCTGTTGCTGAGGTGGCGGTGTCGGTGCCTCCCGCTCAAATAAGTGCGCCGGTGCCTTGGGCTTGGGACGGCTCAAAGGGATATCGAGCTGCCGCGGGTTGGCTGACAGGTCGCCTATTTGGCGGCAGAACAAGTGTGGCGTCAGCATATGGCTGGTTGCCAAGACAATGTCGCGGTTGTGCTTGGCTGACGCTTCGTAGCATGCGCGTGCTTCGGAAAACGTGGCACCGCCGGCCACATAGACAAAGATGCGCTGGCGGTTGTCAGGTACACGGCGGTTCGCATCGGCCCAGCTAGGCTTAGCGGCGCGTAGAGAATTCTGGGCTAGCATGGCGTCTCCGTTGGGATCGAGTGGCGGGTTGACGTAGGGGAAGACGAGTGGATCTAGCTGTCCTCGACACAAATTGTCCAGTAGTGTGCGAAGCGTAGGGTTGAAGCGGGAGAGGGAGTACTCCTCTTCGTTACCGTTTTGTGCCGGTCCTTTAGGATCTGGTGGGAAGACAGGCGGTTGTGGCTGTACGGTCTCCTTCAGTCCACGCACTGGACGTCCGCCGAGTAGTTCCAGGTTTACAATCGTGTTGAAGAGAGACTTGGGTAGGTTCGAGTGGGCGAGCAGGCGGTTTATGTCTTCGGGGATGACACCGTTGCGGTAGAGAACATAGAGCATGATGAGACGCAGGCGATCCTCAGTCGTGATGGACTCATCATCGAGCAATCGAGCCACCTGGTCCAGGATGTTGCGCGGCTTGCGGTAATCCTCGTCCAGCCCTGTTGCCAGTGTCTGCTCAGCTGATGCGACGTCTGGCAGCTTGTTGTTCTGAAACTTGTTCATGCACTCTTGCGCCATTGTAAGATGTAGAGAATACGCCTCCTTCATCTCCTGGAACTGGGGGAGACCAGCCAACATGTCCCGGATGGCGTTCAGATTGGTTGCGTCGCCCTTGTCGTTTGTAAAGTGCGGGTTCTGGTCGAGGAACTTCTGGAAGTCGCCCATCAATTTGTCAATAGTGTCCTTCATGTGCCGGTGGCGGTTGTCGACCCAGACAGTATCCTTCTCCTGCAGCTCCATATCTTTCTCCTCTTGACCTGCCTCGCCCTCGTTGAAGGTGACATGATACGTCGTCTTGTCGCCATCTTTGATGGGTAGCAGGTCGTGGGCCATGGCCTGGTATGTGAATTCGTGGACCAGAGGGGCCATAATATCCATGGACCGGTCGGTGATGACGAGAATGCCAGGTGGCCGGTTGGTTTGTGGCGGGAAGTCGCGGTTCCATCGGGCATAGTCGTCGAGTTGCTGCTGAACGAAGCGTGCCAAGTGCGTGCACAGAACACTGGCCTCATGTATCGGGTTCTTCGGCCGGTAGTATCGTACTTTCGGGTATTCGCCTGCTGCTATACAAACACTGGCAATCTTTTGTGCCAGATCCTCCATATGTTGCCGTACAAGGTCGTTGCAGCCGGGGTGGAAGAGGATGGGGAAGCTCCAGGGGTCACGGAAGGTGACGAGGTGGGACTCGCGCGGGAAGAAGTCGATGGAGAGGACGTCGAAACCGGCAATTTGTTGGCGGGCGCCGGGTGCGCCGTCGATGCGTTGTTGCAGCTTGGGATCCAGGACGCTCGTCCACACCAAAAACGCCCGACGGTATCGCTTGCGATCCAGGTCGGCTAGCAGGCAGTCTACGATATGGGGCTGCGGCGAGAGGATGTAGATGGCGTCCATGGTGGGATTCATCTCGCGGCGCTCCTCGATGAGCTCAATGTCTGTTTTGAATATGTTAGGGGCGCAATCGTCTCTTCTCATCCGATTTTCTAGACTGGGGTAGACGTACTGGCAATGTTCTTGTTGAGGATGTCATCTTCCTTGACGACATTGTAAATGATCTTTTTGCTCGTCTCATCGAGCACGAGTACCTTCCACTGTTGTAGGGGTTCCCATGTGTTAGCAAAGCCGGTCACACAAAGTCCCAAATCAAGGCCGCTGATCGGGACGGTCGACGTTGCATCAGGAGGCAATTGACAAGGCCGACGAAGGTATTTTGGGGAGAAGGGGGGTTGCTCACGTCGCCTCTTGTGATATTCTCGATCGTGTCTATTATCACTGTTTGTGGGAGACAGGATTAGTGTTGGGTCGACTTGAAGGAAGAGTAAAGAAAGCTGCCCACCTTGCTCCTGTATCTGGATAATAGAGATACCCATCTTGCGCAGCTGGGCGGCGCGCAACAACGCGGCGTTCAAGTCGGCGAAACGAGCTGGACAGAGCTTTGGGAGAAGGCAGTTACGTCGAGGCAAAGCAGAGAAAGGCGCTCTAAGAAGAGGTCCGAGACGGTGTGGTCTAAGCACGCGCTTCTGGATTAAGAGGCAATTCAAGATGGGACGTTGTGCACTCGTTGGCGGTGAAGGACGGGTTGGAACACGGGTGCATCTAAGGACGAAGGGAGCAAAGGGGTTTGAGAAACGGCCAATTCGAAGGTCGCAGAGAGAAGAGGTGGAGGAGAATACGACGTAACGAGAAACGCAAATCGCGGCGTAGACGGGTGACGGATACAAGTTTTGGGTTTTGAGTTTGCGAGAAGCTTTTGGTGAGCGGGGCGCGGTTTCAAGACTGCCTGAAGACGGGGAAGTTGCGCTGGCACAGCAGGAAAGAGAGGGGTGGTGGTTTGCGTGCAGACGGAAAGCGGGAAGCGGAAGGCGCGAGACGATAGGGAAGGAACAGACCAGGCCAAAGTGGTTTCCTGTTTTAGGTTTAGCGGAGCAAGCTTTACTGGGGGAGGAGGCTGATGACGCTGGTCTGGTCCTGGCCTGCTACAAGCATAAAATCCATTGAGGAAGGTTGGAATTGGTGAGGGGAGCATGTGACATCAACCAAAAGCTGCCTGTTGGGGAAGGAGGGGGCGACACAGCCAATGGCAGTGATGCAGAGCTTATACACGAAAGGCAGGATTGATGATAACCGACACGGCCACTCCAACACAAGCAGGAAGAAAATGGTAGAAGTTGACAAAATCGCCTCGCTCAAATGCTGTTGAGTACGCTATTATATGACAAAACCTTTAAACGCCAAAAAAAAGACACAAGAACAGAAATAAAAGCAAAACAGAAAGACACCATTTTCACGACAAACACTGATGTGGATGAGGCCATGAGCCCATCCAAATAAAAGAGAAGCTCAAAGGCCCCGCGAGATCTCATACTTCAATAAAGCAGCGTTGCCACAATCACCTAACCAGACAGATTCCGCTGCTCGGCTTCCTCCACCGCACGGTCCCAGTTGTAGCTGTACAGGTAGACGTACTCGGCAACCGTGACAAGGAAAAGACCAATGCCGACACCGGCCCACAGACCGCGAAGCCCCCAGCCGAGAGAAAAAGCTGTGGAGAACGAGATTGGTAGAGCCACAATGTAGTAGGCGGCCAGGTTGGCATAGCTGCCGATCTCTTGGCGGCCAACACCGCGCAGGAGAGAGCTGGCCACGCACGCCGTGCCATCAAAGATCTGGAGGACCGCGACGACGGGGATGGCATGCGCCACAAGCTCAATGACATCCGGGTCGCTGGTAAAGAGACGGGGGACTTGGTAGCGGAGGGCAAAGACCCACAGACAATTGAAGAGGCCGAGGCCCACGCCGGCAGCGGTCGCCACATTAGCACATGTCTTGGCCGCGATGGGCAGTTTGGCGCCGATGAGGTTGGCAATGCGGGTGGACGCGGCCACGGACATGGGGAAGGGCAGCTGGTAGGTGGTCGATGTGAGTGTGACAAGGATACTCTGGGCGGCCAACGTGGTGGAGCCAAAGCGGCCAGCGCCGAGGGTCAGGATTTCAAAGGCAAAGAATTCGGCCTCCACCATGATCATGCCCGGTAGAGCCAGCTTGATCATAGGGCCCCAGTTGGAGAAAATGCGCCACGTGAAGCCGCCCCAGCACTGCGCGCCATCGACAAAGTAGACGTAGAGGAACAAGAGCAGGGGCATCGTCCATTGAGTGATCACAGCGCTGATAGGGGCGCCAATAAAACCCAGCTGGAGTTGCCACACGAACAGCCAGTTGAGGAAGATGTTCATGGGCGCCGCTATCAGCAGCACATATGTGTTGGCCGTGAACAGGCCCTGAGCCTGCATGTACCGCTTGGAGCACTCGAAAACGGCGCTGGCGGGCATGCTGATGACCAGGACGCGCAGGTACAGGCCGGCAAGAGCAGCAATCTCCCGCTCTGGAACCAGAGACACAAGAATATCCTCTGAGAAGAACCAGACGCCAGCGAGCGGGATGCATAGAATAAGAAGGAAACAGCACATGCGCTGCAGCTGCAAGCCGACGAGGAACTTGTGGCCCGAGCCGTAGGCCTGGGAACAGAGTGTGTCGAGACATGTGGCGAGGCCCTGGCAGGGCGCGTAGAACGTGATACTGGCGGTCATTGCGGCAACTGGTATAGGACTGGTCAGTAAACTAAACTTATGTTGATGGCCGTCTGGAGACAGGGCAGCCAAGGGCACAAAAAAAAAACGTACGACTGACGGCTCCCAACTCGGCCTTGCCAATGTGGCCGACGGCAAAAACACCGGTAATGTTGATCGAGTATTGGAGCAAAAATGTGATGATGAGGGACCGCGAGTACACGGCAATCGTCTTGGCTTCGCGCTGCCACGTGGTATGGATCTGGCCGGCGGCCACAGCGGCATTCCATTGCTCGTCGAGGTGGGGCCCCGTTTCGGAACCGTCGAACTCAGGTGCTGGCAGCGAAGTACCGAGCAGTGCTGTCCGCTCATCCGGCAGGCCACCACCGGCACCGTCTCCCTGTAGCCGCTGCTCCTCCTCGGCCGTGTCTTTTGGCCGACGCGTGCTGAAGACGCTCTTGTACACACGGGTGAAGAAACCTGGCTCGCGGCCGTCCACACCGGCCCCTGTAGAGCTGGATCCTGCCTGGCCCGGGCCCGAGGCTGCTGAGACGTGTTTGGGTGGCAGCAGGTGGTTGTCACGGAGGAGACTGCGTTCCGCCTCGCGAGACTTGAGCTTCTCGACCTTGCTTAGGGCTGGGCCGCTTGCAGGAGCCACACCGAGGACGGGGCGGGTGTTTCCATACGCGATGGCGCTCGGTCGGCGGTAGAGGTACGGCCCCTTGGAACCGGGGCCATCGATATCGGAGTCGGTGTCAATATCGTCCTGGCTGCCGCCGGCGTAGGGAACAATGCCGGCCGAGTGGTACGAGGCGGGGGCCGAGGCAGCTGCGCGGTTCTCGGCCTCGATTTCGGACGGAGTTAGCTCAGCGATGTCGCGGGCGAGCACGTCCTGGGCCAATGGCGAGGGATCGGCCAGGGAGGCAGCAAAAGACGAGGCGAGGCCGGCAATGGACTCCTGGTGGGCGCCAGTTGTCGGCGAACCGGTTGGTATCGACCGACTGGGTGTCATTGTATGTCGAGGGGGGGAGGGATTGGAGTAAATAAGTTGAAGAAGAGCAAGAGTGACCCGCGAGGAAAGGGAGGGGGGAAGAAGAGGATAAATGTCTGATGAGCTCCGTCAACTGTATTCCAAGCAGTAGAGATCGAGGTCAAGAGAGGAAAAAGAGAGGAGAGACAACACAATATGTGGGATGAAATCAAATCCAAAGGAAAACACGGCAGAAAAAAATACCCTAATTTTTAAAAGCACTATCAGCGGAGACCAGACTCAGAATCTGCAAAGAGTCAAAAGAAAGGCGTACAGGTGACAGTTGCGACAACAGTGGCAAACCCATACGACGCTGCGAGTCGGGCTGTCTGAGGTCAGAGAGAGGCATGCAGGATGACAGTCACACAGCGGGCACGAGAGAAAAGAAAGATAGTACGGCAAACGGAGTACCCCATAAGGGAAGAAAAGAAAAAAAGGCAGTGGGTCCACTCGATCATACTTTCCCTACGTGACTAAATCTCCGCCGCGATGTGCAAGTGCGACCGATAAAGTTTTCAGGAAGCAAGAGCCTGGCCACCGCCTCCTTCTCAAGCTTGGCGCGGGTCTGGCCTTGGTCGCCGCCGAAATTTTCTCTTTCTTTTATCCGTCCCCAAGTGCAACTGTCCACTCCTCTTCGACAGCATACAGTGAGGGTGGCGCTAGCGCGGACTCGCTTGCCCCAAAGGGTTATAAAGAACGCAGAAAGAGGCTGGAGCTCGGCTTATCTTAAGCCAATACGGAGTTGTCTGTCGTACTCTGTAATTACACCGAGGGTAGTGGGCGTAAACCAGTGGACTGCACGTTGACATGTATATTTTGCTGGCCATGTTGCTGACTTTGGGCATCCTGTTCTGCATGTCATAGTGATATGTTCGAGAACACTTGCGGTGCAGAATGGAGTGCTTTCCTAAGGAAGAAAACTGCAGCATCTGTCGAGCCTTCCCGTTATTATCTTTGTTGGCGGTAAGCTTTTTGCAGCTAATTGTGTTAGCGGCTATATCTCATGACAAGGCTAGCAGTCGAAGTAGTAACTAGGTTCCCAAACGAAAGTGCAGTTTTGTCTTTGAGTTGTTCGCCATTGCTTTGACGTGTTGTCGTGCTGCGGGAAAGTCAATATTACCGTCAACACTGGATACGACGAACATCATTATGTCTGCGCCGCACTCTCTTTTATTCTCTTTTTATTTGCAGGCCAAAAAAAAAATCGAGGCTGTCAACACAGTCGCGCCTTCCCCGCTTCACCCCACGCGGTTGCCGCCATTGGCTGGTTGGACCTCCCTAAAACAGGCAAAGCTCAATTGTACATCGGAATACCACTGGGCAAGTGCCTGAGCTGTTACAGCAAGCACGAGTTCCACAAAGCTCATCAGCGAGTAAGAAGGCGTCATTCCGAGCGGGCTGAACCTCCCCATCCGCTTCCCGCTTCCATCTCGACTCCATCCCGGCCACGAACGAACGTCAGAGGAATGCAATACGCCAGCGAGACATTCGCGTTTCGTCTGTATTTGTTCACTTGAACACCGCGATGCCTCTCGAAATGCCCCGTGTCGTACCGCGACGCAGCCAGCATAGTCGGCACCACCACGCTCATACGGCCGGAGCCGCGGCGTGGACCGACGTGGAAGACCATGCCCAGCGCAACCGAAGAGGCGAAGACGACGACGACAGCGATGAAAGCTCTGGATACGGTGACGACGAGCGGACACAGCGCACTGACCGCCACGGCAATGGCTATGTCGAAGACGACGACGGTAACGACACGACGTGCGGCGACCTGTGCTGCGCACCGTTCGCGGCGATGACGAAACCCGTCGAGATCGGCGAGCTGGGCTCGTACGGCTATGCCGGCGAGGCAGCGTTTTGGATCTGGCCGTTGTTTGGACCCCTGCTGTTTGAAAACACAAGTAGTGATGTGAGTCGCCTTCGGTGGCGTTCAGTGGCCTTGGTCGGGGTGGTATGCAAAGTTGCTAACAGTTCTGAAATAGGCGCGCGACGGCTTGGCCAACGAACGAAGTATGTAAACGTTGTTACCGTCACTTCTACGGGGTCGCTTTCCTAAAACTAACACAACATACAGCCTTTCTCTCCTACCTCCGCCTCTCTGTGACAATGGCCGTTGTGGCCGTAGCCATTGTCCTATCGTTCCATCTCAAAAACCAACCCTCACCACTGGAACTGCGGATGGCACGGCCGCTTGGCATCATCTTCTGGCTCCTTTCGGTTCTGACTCTATTCGTGGGCGTCGCCAACTACATCAGTATGTCTACAATGTGAATGGACGGACGTGCCCGAATACGGGAGGCACGGCTAACCTCTCTAGAAACGGTCAACAAATACAGCCGTCGGCAGGCTATCGTCCAGTCCGGCTGGAAGACGCAGTCGGTGCGTGTACCCATTCCTATTCGCATCCCTCAGGCTCCCTTACTAATATAGTGTCTTTTGCAGATCATGGCTGCCGTGGCGCTCGCCATTCTTGGTTCGTGCGTGACGCTTTTGGTTATAAACCGGATAAGCGAGAACTAAAGCGGCATGTCGGCGGCCTTTCGCGTGACTTGAGTCCTATATTTTTTGTATTATATCCTATGCATACCTGCTTGCCTTCTTAGCGAAATGAATGAATGAATGAAATTAAAATCAAAATCAAAAACCAAGTAAGTCTATGTTCCTAGATCCGCTCAGTATTCTACCGTTACAGCGTTGCGCGATGAAAACAGAAAAAAAATAAAGAAGAAGAAAAAAGAAAGATGAAGAAAGAAGATAATACAAAATGAATCGGCGAGAGAAGCCAGGGCTGAAAAGCCAGGTTGGAAAAGAATAGAAAAGATATCGCCTCCTGACAGATCATCCAGTCATGTATCCTTTTGCTCAAGAAAAGTTAAAAAGAGTGAGAGTTAAAAACGAGGGAGAGAAATAAGACTGAGAGAAAATACTAGTCGTCGATGTCGTTACAAAACAGCGTCTCCGGTAGCAGCACGGCCAGCATACCCTCGCTGCAGCCACCCGTCGTGCGGCGGAAATGCGTCGCGTACTCAATGGACTGGTCGTTGAGTTCATCTAGCGTTACCGTCTTGCCGTCCCATGCCAACAGCGGGAGGTCCGAGAAGGGCGCAAGGCCGGTGGTGTCTCCTGTAGCAGTTCCACCGCGGTGTGGCAGCGCCTCGAGCAGCGTCTTGCTGCCCAGACGCACCTCGTCCGAGCCGGTAAAGTGTGGGTTGCTGCCGGCCGCAGCCGCGTCGGCCAGGACGTCCTCTTCGTACTCCTCGGGCGGTTTGTAGAGCTCGTCGTGGACGGTGGCGAGGGCGCTGGCGGTGGTGGAGCTGGGGTAGAGGGTCCAGAAGCCGCGGGCCTGGCAGAGCTGGAGGGCATGTTCGAGCCAGGCGGGGAAGGTCTTGCTGACGCGCTTGACGGGCTGTTCCGCATGAGACGTGGACTCGGGCTCGGCAATGCGTTGGGCCTCGAGCAGCTGGGCGACAAACTGATGCAGATCGGCCCAGCGCTCGCCGAGGAAAAGAACAGCGTTGCTGTTGGGAGCCTGCCAGAGGAACGAGGAGTCGGTGGATGTATCGGCCGAAGCAGCAGTCGCCTCTGTCGTATCTCCCTTTTTCAATGGTGCTGGCGGCACAAACGGAGTCGAACCGTCCAAGGCAGTGCGCGGCAGGTCGAGGCTGATACCAAAGAGACGCTTATCCCACTCCTGAAGTAGGGCTGGATTCGAGTAGCGGTACTCGAGCAGGGCATACTTGATGTCTGAGTACGTTAGATACAAGTCAACAGAAGATGAGCAGAGAAAGGTTGGAAGGGCAGCACTTACAGTGAAAAAAGTCTGGCGCGAGCTCCGTCTGAGGTGACAGCACGAGCACGTGGGAGTCTTGTGGGTGCGTCGGCCAAAAGGACTCGAGGAAGCGGACGGAGCTCTCCTCCTCGCTGACACCATGCTTGGGGATGCGGTGGCGCAGCGAAAGCTGCTTCGTGCCTGACGCGTCTACGAACCCGGCAGGCGGCCAACGGAACGACTCGAGGAACTCCACGGCCGGCGGATCTATCTTTTGCGGCAGCTCAATGGTGACGTGGGGTACGGAGCCGCCACCAAAATCAGCGCCGCTCAGCGACTTAAGCAGGCGGATCAGGCTGCCCGACGCGCCCGGATACGCGTGGATGAGGATGTCGATGCTGATTTTGTTCCAGCTAGACAGTGACGCGCTGTCGAGCTTGGTAAGCCAGGATAGCCGCTGCGGCGCGCGCTTGGGCAGCTCGATGAGGGTGGTGTGGCTGGACTTGGCGTGGGTTCGCATGCCGGCCTTGAGGAAATTCTCCTCGGCGGTGGTGCCGTCAATTATAATGGCCTGCGGGTGCATGTAGAGCTGGACGTGGGACATGGCGACGTCGACACCGTTTTCCATGCGCTCATCCGTCGAAATGGAGGCGTACTCGGGCCGTGCATCATGGAAGAAAATGTTGCACGAGGCGTCTATGCCGTGGATCTGCTGCAGAGCGGCAAGGCCGATCTCGCTCTTGCTCATAACGATAAAGTGTACATAGCTGCGCAGCTCGGTGCCCATCTGGCAGGCGAGCGGCAGCAGCGTGGCGATGCTTTTCAGACTTCCGGCGGCGAAGAGGACGTTTTTGTTGACCCTGAACGAGCCGTGGGTGCTACTGATCGAGCGGAGGCTGCCGGCGAGCTCAAGGAATCGCAGCTGGCCGTTGTAGTAGCCGACTGTGGGGTTGATGGCCGAGGCACGCGGCTGAGGAGGGGCTGCATCGGGGGCGACGGGCGCGGATGGCGGGACCTCTGGCGCCTTGAGGTTGCCGAGGCGGTCATTAAAGGGTGGCGCTTGGGCTTTTGGATGCTCCGGCGGCGGCGGCGGCGGACGTGAAGGAGGCGGAGACTTCTGTCGGTCGTGTCCACGTGGCTGTGTCGCGTCCTGGTAAACAGGCCGGCGATGGTCGCGTACCGGCAAGTCGCTGGGCAAGTTCTTGACAAATAGGTAGACAGCAAGTAAGGCTAACACCCCGATTGCCAGCCGCTTGAGGAGCTTGCGCGGATGCACACGTACCGAGTGAAGGACAGATGAGGCCCCATGGCCAGAACTACTGCTGCCCGTCCGCGGCCGCAGGTGGTCGTCGTCCTTCTTGCCCATCTCCACGTCGCTGAGGAAGAGCGACTGCACCGTCCCGCGGACGCGGTCCTGTACCGTGGTCATGGCGTGGGCGTGTGCTTATGTACTCTGCACGACGTAGGGTTCGTTGAGACAAATGGAGAAATCGCGTCTTTTCAGTTATGCTGAGGAGTGGCAGCGTCGCATTTTGCGGTTGTCAGGGCTCAAGTCTGCCTCGAGGCGAAAAGGGAGACGGCCTGATGAGGCCGGTGCAACTCAATCGGAGCTCGACGGGACACGGTTATCACCGAGTGTCGCGTCGGAGGAGCCAGTGTTGTGCTGGTCGACCCTCCTTTCTGTCGTCGTCGTCGTCGTCTTTGTCGTCGTCGCTCTCGCTCGCGGAAGCAGCTCTGTTGGATGAGAAAGTGGAAAGTGCTTTGGGGAAAGCTGGCGTCGTAGGCAGGGAAGGCACGGCTCGTGCAGGGGGTTCTTGGCACTGGAAGGAGCAGCTCCGCCTGCAAGGAGGGTGCAAGGCTGCAGTACGCCATTAGCCTAAAAGTGGGTCGCTCAGCCTGCTGGGACGTGGCGGGTGTGCGCTGAAGCACAGGGCCTTTCTGATCAACATTTTAATAGTCCGTAGCACGCGACGCAGCTAAGCTCCCAAAGTTGTCCAAAAACCTTAACCAAACTACACATATCACAACCCACCAGCGGACCGACGCCGCCATGCCTCCCGCCGACGTTGTCATGGATGACGAAAACTATGCATCGTCCGAAGACTCGGACTTTGCGCCAGAGAACGTGCCCGACCATGCATCCGCGGCCGACTCGGACGACGACGACAACGACGACGACGACGACGACGATAATGCCAACGCGACGACGTCCGGGCAGCGGACAGGAAAGCCCATCAACGGGGGTATTGAGGCAGAAGATGCGGGTTTTGAAAACTCGGGCGACGAGGCAATCATCGGCAAAGGCAAGAAGCGGCGGCGGCGAGACAAGGAAAGCGATGGTGAAGATGGCGACGGCAGTGTGGGCGGGTTTGTTAAGACACGTCATCAGCGTGCAAATGAGTGAGTACAAACCGGCCGTATGATTGAGGTCGCTATAGTTTTGGATACTTACAGCGTGTAGGAAAGCAGAACGGCGGGCTGCGGCCGTGCAAGGCCCCGTGACGGTCGATGTCGACGCACTCTTTAGCCAGATGATGGGCGGTGGCAGGAACGGCGAATCCGAGACCAAGGAGCAGCAGCAGACGGAGCTATCGTCGCTCGCCTCGGCAGCCATGTTTGCAGCAGCAGGTGGGGATTGTGACGACGGCAAAAAAGAAAAGAACGAGACGGAAACAGACGGCAAAGACACGGCGACGGCCTCGGGCCGCACAGAAATGATCAAGATCAAGCGCACGTACAACTTTGCCGGCCAGGTGCACACGGAGGAAAAGATTGTCGCACGCGACTCGGCCGAGGCCAAGTTGTACCTAGAACAGGTCGGTGCCGACAATGTTGAGATTGTGGCTGTGAGCAAGGAGGGCGAGGGTGGCAGAGACGACAACGACAACCAACCCATGCGTCCGCCACCCCGCAAGGCATTTCGCTCCATGTTTGAGCCGATCCTGGACCCATCGCTCGTCCAGGTGGGCGCACGTACCGATCTCGACCTAGGACTAGCCGCCCGGCTACAGGCACGCGAGCGCGCCGCTCTGCAGAGACAGCAGCAGGCTGCCCAGGACCAGGCCAAGAAGCTCACGACGGTGGAGAAGAGCCGCATGGACTGGGCCGGGTTTGTGGATCGCGAGGGTATCCAGGACGAGCTGGCCGTGGCGGGAAAGTCCAAGGGCGCGTTTGTGGACCGGCAACAGTTCCTGGCACGGACGGAGATGCGGCGCGAAGAGGAGGCCCGACGTGCGCGCATGGCTGGCAAAGTGTGATGACGGCGACCGTGCGACACTATGCGTGCGACACTATGGTCGAGCCGTACACCCCACATAATACAAATGGCATGTCCTGCTCACTGCACACTAACTGTGGTGAAATCCCAGTTCATGGTCAGGCAGGCCACGCCCAGTTGATGCGACCTACAGGGCCGCGCCTGGACGTCGTGCCGTCGGCAACCTTGGTACATTGGAACCCGGAGCATCGGCGGAGCAAAGACTACCGCGATATTACAAAGAGTTCGCTAGCCGGCGAGCGGTCAGTACATGCTGCCATATCAGATGCAGCGATATGAGCAAGGCGCCTTCGCTGGAATTTTGTTCCCGCGACAGCTGCTCAACACTCCAATGAGACGCTATGAATGCGTTCCAACTGTCCGCCGACACGAGAAGGGCACTGGAAGGGCACACAATATTAAATTTAATTGACAAATCGTCCACAATGTAACAGATAGGAATAAATCGTGTCTAGCCCGAAGATTGTCTTGCAATGTTAACAATGAATATCGAACTTCCGAACGGCCATATGAACAAATCTTTTCATGCTCCAAAACACCCCTACTATAGGTTGTGCCTCGGCTTTTAATGTTCTGTGGAGCTGGTTCCCCACCCCGCCCTACAGCGTACAGCGTCATACCAACCGACTAAAGAGCTGGCAGTAACGGTGAACATATAAACCTGGGGAAATGTACGACGTGCTTTGGAAATAATTAGCATCAGCAACACAGCAAATGATGCCTCAGTCTGTCATCATCTCTCTTTGCACCATCGAATTATACCATCTCACCTCGGAAACTCCCTCCCACCTTACAAAGCACTGCTACCACAATGGGCGGCCGTATCGACGTGTACCTTGATATCGGTGAGTGGTAAACACAGCGCGATCGATCTTTCCTCCCACTGTTGTGACTCGACCCGTTCTTTCCCTTTGGGGCTGGACTCGCAACTGTAATCTCGCGTCACGTTGGCTAACGCGCACCCGTTGACCAGCGTCATTCTACAGCTACGTGGCCTTTCTCTTACTTATCAAAGATGCACCTGTCTATGCTGCCAACAAAGTAGAGGTCGTGTACGAGATGTCCAAACACATATACCTCCCCCAAGACAGCCCACTCAAGATGGCTGACCAAACGCTGTAGATATCACCCCATCCTACTCGGCGCCATTAACAAGGCGACTGGCAACAAACCGCCGTTCTCGCTTCCCGCAAAGGCCGCTTATGGCATGTACGACGTTAGACGGTCTTGTGCTCGGGTCGGTGTGCCCGAGACCCAGACCCCGCCAGACTTTATGAAGCGCGCCGTCACTGTCTTGCCCCTGCGTGCCCTCCACTACATCCAGAGTCATTATTCGGCCGAGACGTATGTTGCCGCCTTCCACTACCTGTTTTACCGCTTTTGGACGCCCGAGCACGCCGATCTGCGCGACCCAGAGGTCCTCAAGGCCGAGCTCCGCGCCGCACCAGCCGGCTTCAACGGCAAGGCCTCGCTCAAAGCCGGCTCCCAGAACAGCAAGCCCTTGTTCGCCGCCGCTGACGTCGACGCTATCGTGGCTGGCGCCACATCACAGCCCGCCAAGGACCAGCTGACGGCCGCCACCACGGAGGCTCTCGACCGTGGCGCCTATGGCGCGCCGTGGCTGTGGGTCACCAACGATGCCGGCGATGCGGAGCCATTTTTCGGCAGCGATCGCTTCCACTTTGTGTACCAGTTCCTCGGTCTGCCGTACCAGGACGTTGTCCTGGTCGATGCGCCGGTAGCGAGAGCAGGCAAGCTATAAAATCGCGTGTCGTTGGTAGGACAGGTGGTGGATCTTTGGTCATCGTACCCGTATCGAAGCACATTATAAACGACGACTTTATGCATCTCCTTCTATTTCCATGTATCATACTCCGCACAAATAAAGCAAGAACCGAAAGCTCACAATTCAAGTATGCGAAAGTAAACTGTATAGTCTTTGGGGTGTTCGTACGAGAACAAAATCTAACCTTCTCTTTTTTGGTATAGAATAGGGATATCATGCGCGTCGCTTCTTTTTTGCTTGAGAGAAATACTCAAGCTGAGAAGAAAAAAAATTGCAAGTACAGATAATGAAAATGACAATGTGCCCAGCAAAACAACCACAATCGCGAGAAAATGACATCAAACGTATAAAAAAATGAGAGTAAAACAAAAAGCAATGCATCATCGTCCATGACAAGATCCATATCCATGACCGGAAGAGTTGGGGTATTGCGCGCCAGGGTATATCCAGCCAATGGGCGTAGGGGTATTTTCGACTTTTTTTTTCGGTTTCATTTCCCGCGGCGTTTTAGTCGAGAAAATCAACACTCAACACAAAAGCAACTGCGAACACAACCCGAGAAATGAACAAAAAAAATATATCAAAAGGCAGAACTCAAATGACAAAGAGAGCAAAGACAACAGGACTGACCAGAAACGTCATCAAAATTGAGGTCTGGCACTTTCTAACGGTTTAACGGAAGGCTCCAATGTGACCAGGGTATCCAGAATTGGTCGAGTGAGACGTTGACGGGCGGCCGCTGTCAGCAGACTGCCGCGGGTTGTAGCGAGGTGTGATCTCACCCGTCTGGGGAATCGTCAGGTTGTGGTGGTCCATGCCGTTGCTGAAAGGACGGATCGGCCAAGGAGATGAGTCGTCATCGGGTAGGTTGACACCGCTGTCGTTCCAAGGGTTGCGGTCCGCATTGAAACTGCGAGTCGATTCGATACTAATCAAAGATGTCTTGGACGCGTTGGCCGAACCCTTGAAAAGAGAGTGGGACGACTGTGCGCTGTTCTTGCGACGGTCAAGGAACGACGAAATCGACGACATGCTGCCCGGTTTGCGGAGACGGTCAAAGATGGTGTTGCGTTCGCGGGCCACCTCATCGCCAAAAGCGGACTTGGTTGGCGAATCTGTACCGAGGGTCGTCGGTGCGTGCTGGAGCAACTTTGAATCGAAGTACTGGAATGATTCTTCAAATGTGTCAGACTTGGGGCGGGGAATCGAGCCCTTGACGACATTCACCTCGACATTGGCTGTAGCAAGCTGCGCGTAAAGGACCTCGACCGCATCACGAAGACCACCTGCATTGTTGCGCGTGAATGTCCATAGTATGGTCACGGTCGGCTCACCCTCCTCAGTTGTCTCCTCGGTATTCTCCTGAACGGTGACGCCAACCTCGTGGTGCTTTTTCAGCTTCGGCACCAACTCGTGTGCATACTCCGGAGACTCTAGATACTTGATCAGGGCGGAGCTCCGCACAAAGACCATCTCATGGTTGTCAGGAACCATTCCCTAATTAAGTTCGGTCAGCATACACACATCAAAAAATATGGCTCTGAAAAGTGATATCCAGACGCGAAAAAGAACGTACCAGGAAGTCGTCCACGCAGAGGGGAACCTGCCACTGCGGGCCGGTAACGGTCACTTCATCGCTTGCCTGTTCGGTGCTAGGGAAACTGATTTTGCAGTTCCATTTCTTCTCGAGAGTCTCAAGCTCCGGCAGTCGCGCAATCAAACGACGGTGATACAGGCGATCGACGTTAACGATTTGAGACGTAAACTCCGAATCCACTCGATCAACCATCTCCAAAATTTCAGACTTGACAAGCTCAAGATTCTGAGCGTTACGAGCGGGGGTGCGGCATATCACATTGTCAACGCGCATGTCATCATCTTCTCGTCCAATGCCACCTATGACAGCTGCGTTAGCAAATGAAAACCATGAATGACAGGCGCGCGCGGGAAGGTGGCTTGTATCTTACCTCGGTCCATAGCGTTAGAGAATTTGACAAAGACAGAATGCTTCTTCATGATGCGCTGAATGTGCTGGCCTCCTATGCCAATAATGCGCTTGTGGTACTGGTCCGGAACATGGAAAGAAATGGACGCGGGCATCTCCTGCTCGACCAGGGAGAGGCCCTGCTTCATCGACTCGTACGATTGAGCATTGACATCAATGTTGAAGTTGTACTCGCCGAAGCTCTCGAATAGGATCTGAACGTTGCTTTGTCCCATGATCTTATTGATTTTGCCGTTCTTTTTGCCACTGACAAATTCTTTGTGTTCGTTGGCAAGCTCGATCTTGACCTTGATCTGATACGGAAGATGGATCGCAAGTGGGACCATAGAAAGGACATTCAGTGCAGCCTTGACGGCGTCGTCGGAGCCGGTGATACTAAATGCCCAGCCCTGGAACGAGACATCCGCATCAGAGTTGGCACATACTTCCCCCAGGATCGATTGAATTTCAGCGGGGTTGGGAATCTGGCGGCTATCCGCTTGAGCAACAGCCCAGAAGCCGCTGTAGAACTGCCCAGCAAGGGCCATCAACTCCCGGGCCGTCCGCTCCGTGTGCAGGTTCTCGGTAGCCTGGATCCGAACCGTGTTTTGTCTCGAGCCGAGGACCGGAAAGAGGATATTAGCCCCATTCGTTTCGGTGATCTTACGGACTTTGTCCATGCGGCTGAGCAAAATACTGTCGATCTTCTCTGCCGGAACAACAATATCCTTCAAAAAGAGGCGGGTACGGCCCAAGACTTCGTGGATCTTCTTCTTCGCAGCCGAAACACTGTCTTGGCTCTCGCCGGTAATGAAGATCTCGTTCGGCTCACGAGGGCGGGCGGTCGGGGGCGAATAGCGGAAAACGGTCGAAAACGATGGAGGCATGTAGATGGCAGTACCAGTCGAAGACTCGATCGTCTTGATGTTCTTTCTGTTGCGGCCGCACAGAGGCTGGTGGAAGTTGGTATCCAACCGCAGTACGTCATAAACGCGGCCGAGCTGAGTAAAAAGAAACAGCGTTAGCTTCTGGCACACATCGGTCCCAAAAAAGGACAAACCAACTATGGTAAAGGAAGCGAGGCTCAAACGACCTACCATTCTGTCAATGTGAATCAACACTCGGGTTTTAGCATGCTCCGATGACAAAATGTCTCCGTAGATAGCCACTCTCCATCGCTGGTCACGCCGGAGCTCATTGTCACCGTTGAGTCCGTCCACAATCGGCGTCAACTTTGGACCAAGGAGGAAAATGTCAACACCGCAAAAGTTGGAGATGTTGTCGAGCGTATCGGTAACGGCTTTCTTCAACGTGCCTTCAATGAGGTCGGCCACCATGTCACCACTGATATCAACCGTCGTACAGCGCTGCAGAAAGCAGGACAACAGTTAGTAACGTGAAACGAAATGTTACATGAGGTCAATAGCAACTAGATTGGGAATTCGGGGGTATTGGCACGAACAAGAGCAAGAGGCGTTTCGTTCAGGATAGTCTCGTGGGCACGGTAGACAGAATCGGGCGCGCCTACCAGGCAGACCGTCGTAACTTGGGACTTGGCGTTCTTGGGGACAGAGGTTATAATGTTGGCCTCGATTTCGTTCTTGGCGGCAAGCTGGTCGCAGAGGTTTCCCAGGTCCACAAGGTTGTTCGCGTGGACAGGCAGTTCATGGACAGGCACGTCATCAGGGGCACTGTCCGGGTGCGTCCAACGAAGGACTGCATCTTTCGTAGCGTGCAGAATGTCCTCGGTATCGGGGCCGGCCAGGTCGGATGCAAACGGGACGTTGAAAGAGTAGAATACGGGCGTGTTCATAGCCATGCCAACCTGGTTAAGAGACGTGGCCGAAGCATTCGCGGCACCCTGGTGGGCCAGCTTCTGCAGCGGGTTCATGGCTGGACCGGACATGTTAGGAGGCCGGTTCGACATGCTAAAGTTGGGGTTTATCCTGTCGGACCAGTGACGCATGTTGAGGTTCGCGAGTTTATTCATATTGAACACGGTACATTCGAACTGAGCAATACGGTAACCGGTGTGTCGTAGAGACGGGCGGGTGAGCGCTTGTGGGCTGTCTGTTATAGTTGGGTGGACGTTACAGGAGGAGAATGCAGAGACAGACGGCGAATCTCAAGGGTATCTCAAAAGGATTTCGTAAGGGATCGAAGGGTATCGGAGTTGTGGATCGATGCGTGTTTCGTTGGGTATCGAGAAGGATATCTCGACGGGTATCTCGACGGGTATCTCGAAGGGTATCTCGAAGGGTATCTCGAAGGGTATCTCAGGGGGTATCTCGGAGGGTATCTTGAAAGGAAAGGCAAGAAAAGCGTAGGTGGGTTGTCGAAATCAAAAGCGCCCAAAAAATCCTGTCACGGCTCTGGCCACAACGATCAAAACTCGACACACGACAAAGCCGAAGAAGTCCAGAGGCGTCCAAAAGAGGACCAGAAAGGAACGAAGGCAAAAAGAGGGTGAAGTGTGTGTGTATAATACAAGAAAACAAAGGTCGAAGAAGACCAATCGAGAGGTCCCAGTGGCGCAAGCGGAGTTGAGGAGGGCCGGGAGACGAGGTGGCAGGTCTTGCGAAGAGGGAGGGAAAAGAGAGGGCAAAACAGACCCGTCACGATATGCGAAAACGAACCTGACGTCTGCCGGGGGAAAAGGAAGGCACTGAGGTATGGCAATGGAAAAGATAGGGTATCGTAATGAGTATAAGGAAAGACTGGGTTGGTGAGAGGAACAGTTATCGTCGGCACCTTCCCAGAGAGAGGGGAGAAGGAACAATGGTGCACGAGGAAGGAACTTTACGAAAGAAGGAACGAGAAAGAGGCTAAGTGAGCCGTAAGGAGAGCGAGCAAAGCGCTGATGCAGGGGGAGCAAGGCCTAGCTAAAAATGACACAATGCACTAATCGAAAGGCCTCAAGGTAGCAGCGAGACGAGGGGAAGCAAGTCAACAGAGAGGAGAGGGAACGGCGGAAGAAGGGCAAGGGAAAGGGCCCGAAAAGAACAGAAAATAAGGAAATCACGTTCTAGTCACGGCTTGCTATATTTACAAAAATAATGCTTTGGATTTGGCTCTTTCCGAGAGCCCGGTGAGTATAGTGAGAGCGTATGTGAACAATCGAAAAAGCAGTTGCGTGGGGACAGACGGTCTCAGAATGCAAAATGGCAAGAGCTGCACAGAAGGAAGTAGAGGGAGACAGAAAGACAAGGAATTCATGCGCTAGGAAGGGAGAGGTCGAGAAGGGCCGGTAGGCGAAGGCGGCTTTGAGGACGCAGGTCGAGTTCGGGCTGGAAGTGGACGACTCAGACACCGACAACCAACCAGACAGACCTTGAGATTTCAGATCCAATGCCCTGAGAGGTGGGAGGGAGCGGTGGGCTGGAGTGGGCTGGCGCTCCCTGGGTGTGAGTGGGGAACGGCCAAAAAGGCAGGAACGACACAGGAAGGACGAGCCCACTCTACAAAGCTAGTGACACCCCATACACATCAAGAAAGTACGGCGTGATAGGCCTGAAACAGAGCAAGCGTGACCCCACAAGCGTTCTCAGGTGGTCATTCTTGCCGTTCTTACGACCTTCCTTGGCTGTGTATCAAGGAAAGAGACCAGAGAGATACGGGGCGTGATTACACCATAGGAGAAGGAGCAAGCAGCCCGGAGGTTAGCAAGATGCAGCAAAATGCAAGCACGATGCGGGAAGATGCCGACAAACACGCCGTTCCTGTCCCGTCCTTCCCCCAACATACTAGTTCATGCCAACCCACTGCCCTGGAGTACAGCGGAGGGAAACTCGTTCGACACTTGCATGCCCCGACGGCTTTTTCCTAACAGTAGCATGCGACCTTTCCACTGCATAATCGTGATAGCTAGAGGTTTCCTTCTTCGGCGGAAGCATCGGACGAGCAGGAGCGATAGGCGGCACGGAAAAGAAGCGGGGATTTGAGCCCATCATTGGCCAGGAAGACCATCTGGCGGCACTTGTTCTTACTCGCAAAGGCATCCAAAGCTGTTTTAGCGCTCCCACATAGTGCTGCAGCGCGGCATTGGGGGGCTAGCGACTTACGCAGAGTCCCCACAGCACAGCTTTAGCATAGGGGCCACAGCAGCTATGTCAGAAAGGTCTGTCCAAAACATGGCAGTACGTCGTAACAGGCATTACTGGGCTAAAAATCAAAGTGCAGGTTTTCTCATCCTTGTTCTTTCTGCCCGCGCACTTTTTGGTGTATTACGACGAATCTTACGACATACTACCACGTAGAGTTGCTTGATCAAAAACTGGTCAGAGCTTCAAGCATGCCTCCAGGCATGCTTGGCAGCTCCATTCGTCTGGGTGTCTGGGAAGAAGTGGATAAGCTCCAAATACTAGGTGGGCATTCTATTCCGGAGTCTTGTGTGGACACAGTATGTCGAAGCCAAGAGTTGTGTTTTGCTGTATTGCAGGAGAGGCACAGGTGATGCCACTCGGAAGTTGCCCGTGATCTTACGTCTCACTGAGGCAGGCTCGCGCTTGTCTATACCGGATCTGTACACAACATTCCTTCCTGGTCATTCTGTGCTCTCCGAACTCCGGTTTGGCTCAGACAAGTCAAAAGATGCCACTTTGTTCCTTCCATACCCAATGCTCCACGCCTCTCCGCTAAGGTAGTCACGACGCGTACGACCATCTCCTGTTGCCCCTACCCAAGGCAGGCAAGAGGTAAGAACAGAGCAAGCTGCTGCTTAAAGCTAATACGTAAAGCTAATACTTAAAGCAATTACACCGCTCTCATCACCCTGTTTCTTCCACTCACAAGGCTGCCAAAGCTGTCACGAAAGCAAAACAGCTGGGCTTGACGGGCGCTACGACATTCAAACGGCGTGGTCAAACACAATATGACATCGCAGCCAGCTGGGGACGAGCAAGCCCGGCGGAGCAGTGGGCATGCGCCATGCAAAGTAAAGAATTCCAGACATATGAAATAGGGGCATGCGGATTGAATATAGGACGATCACTCGTATGGACATGTTTAACTGGCAGACATCTGACAGACACAATAGATACTAAGTGCGGCGTACAATTCGTCACATAAGGAGACACGGATGTGCCGGTGGAGGAAGGTGGGAGGATGACGTGCAATGGCAGGTGCGTTCTCCAGGCACGCTCGAAGCAACTGCATTTGCAATTTAACATGACTGAAAATAGCACCTCATGCAATCAATACACTGCATATGTCGTATATGGACTATGGATATAGCTAGAACTACGCAATGAGGGTTTGGACGAGATAGCGGGTCTATCCAGGCAATCTCGGATTCTCTGCTGCAAAGGACCCGGCCAATATCCAATATCAGTTTCAAGGGCGCGGTCGCGCTTCCCAGTCGCGTTGTTGCCGCTGGAACGCGGAAGGATGTGGCAAGAACGAAAGGAAGGAAAGAATGAAGCACAAAACAACAAGGGAAGCAACCAAAGATACACGACCAGGCGGCTGCCCCGACAGGGACAGCATTTGCTTTGGCGGTTCCTAGATGGTCTTATTTCCAGTTATTCCGGCCATGTCATAAGGAATGATGCACGACGCGTTGGTTTCTCTGAAATAAGCTGCTTCGTGTTCAGACGTCAGGTACACAAGCATTGCGAATCCAACACGCCGTTCTATGGTGTACGGCTGCGGTGGTTTCATTGCATGCCTTGGATTTCGTTCAGACTGTGGTCCGTTTGCACTGCCTCAGTCCTCATCTCCACCCGCCAAAAATGGGTAAAAGGCAGGTAGAGAGGGAGAGGTCGCCAATAAGGGCCAAGAGAGCGCAGGAACAGGGGTGGTTCGGTCTTGCATCTTTCCCGCTCCAAGCCAGACATTACTCCTTTTTTAAAGAGGCAGGACCGACCATGAACGGGACTTATGCTCCAGCAAGCTTGCCCAGGAGGACAACTACCCTGTATTGCAAAGTGGGGAGCAGTGACGCCCGAGACCGAAACCACGTCTTATTATATCCTCGTCTGTCGCAATGGCCCTGCGCAACAGCCGAGCGCGAATGGGGCACATGAAGCCTGCCACGTACTCTTTGTCGACATCCAACAGGAACGAGCAGAGCTGCCTCGATTTTGTACCGGATGCCTCTAGAATGTCTCCGAATCTGGGCCTGACTCTTCCACGCTCGCGCTCGGCTTCAGATCGAATTGGCGGTCATGCTTTTTGCTACTCAGTTCGACCATTCCAGCCGAACACTCTTGGGATAGGTCGATGCCCAATTTCTGTGCAAACAAATGTCAGTGGACTCCGGCGAGCTGCTCAATGTGAACGACCACAGGGATCTACGAGCAGAGACAGCACCTGTAGCTGTTGCAACATTTTGCAACCTATCTCACAGCACGCGGCACGGCACAGGAGGTCGATCAAGGTTTAGATGGCTTCCCAACTTCACTGTGTCACGCCGTAAATTCATATATACAAGCTCCAAGAATCGAGAATAGCACACTTTCGAAAGCGCGTTAGAGCCCACCCAATCAACTCGTCGGTACGATCCATATCAACGATACCAACGATATCAACGATAAAAGAGATATCTTATTGCTGAACACGTTGCACAACTCGGTATACTTTGGATATTACATACTCCTCAAAATTCAAAGCTCGGTGCTCGAGCGTGTTGTGCCCCCCACTCTGTCGTGCATCTTGCAGTTTTGCCAGACCAGGAGTGTGTCAACCGGAAACGCGGGGAGACACAGGTCTACTTTGCTTGACGATTGCTAGAAACAGGCTGCATTCAAAACAGAGAATGCCATCGCCAACTCGTCAGTTTGCCAATCAATCGACCGTCTGCTGGCGAACTGATGATCATGAAGTAGAATCCTTGACAAGAAACGAACCAAGTGACAGAACAGTTCGAAGGAACCCCGAGGCAGTGCATAGCTCCCGCATTGGCGCCTTCGTTTTATTCCGTCCCAGATTCATCACATCCCCCCCCAGTGATCGGCAAAGCGTGTCCGGTTTTCCTTGTTCGATGCTGCCCAAATTGTTCGATAAGAAGAATTCTGACAAAGGCTGTCTGGACATATGATACTGAAAATCGTAAAAAAAACTGTGGCCATCCACTACAATACTATAAAGTGTCTGTCTACGTACAACCAAATCCTCCCGATATGTGAACTGAACGGCACTCCTCTTTGTATAGATAACACATTGTATTCCTGCCCATTTTCATCTTTGATTCAAACTTCTGCCCCGGGTTTGTTGGCAGTAAATTATTGCCTCTACCTAGTTTCCACGTCCATTGTGAAAAGTGGATGTAAGGGCTCATGGCGACTACCAAAAATGTGCTCACAATCGGCTGCCTATGTGCCTTAGGAGAGACCAGTATTCTGTAAAATCATGCGAGGTAGTTTGTAAAGGAAATAAAAATCAAAATGCTTTTGTATCTTATTCACCCAATGCTATTAAATGAGATCCGCACATATACTCCGTTTGATGCTCTACTTATGATAGGACAAACCCAGCCGAATTATGCAAAGATAATAAAGGAAGCAAGAAAAGGCACAGGCATCATCGTCAACCTGATCTGATGCCATATCTCACTAATGACATCCGCTCACTGGTATGCAGCCCGTTCGTCTGAGTAAGCGTATTCTTGAGCAGGCGGGCCACCCATCGCGTACGGGGCTTGCTCCGCATAGTACGCCGACGCCGGCCCAGGTCGCGCACTGTACTCTCTATGCACAACGACATGAGACTCGGGACGAATACTGTATTCCCGGACTACTTCATGAGGGCCACGGCGGTCATCGATATAAGCGCCACCTTCCGGCACACCCCGTGCCGGTCCACCATAGATGCGAGGCCCATCCTCTGGGCCGCCGGCATACCCTTGGTAAATAGCAGCATCTGGCGGCCGAGCACTACCTACCCTTTCCACATATCGGCCCGGCGGCGGTGCCTCGTACCGAGCAGCCTCGGGAGGCCGCACCGTTGACGCCCTGGTTACGTAGCCTGGGACAGGTGCTGTCCCCTCCACAAAATAGCCCCTCTCAGCGGCAACTGGAAACTGTGAGGGGGGAGGACGTGCTGAGAATTCTCGCCGCGGGTAGTCCGCATATTCCCGGGTTACATATTCCGGTTGCGTGACAACCCGCCTAGGAGCCGCAAACATCGGCGACGTTCTCCGATAGACAATCTCTTCATCGTCGTAGACAGGCTGCGGTGCTTGAGAGCTGTAGCGACCCTCGTACCGGAGTTCTTGGTGTAGACGTGAAGCTGGACGCTCATAGGCCAAGTTCGGGTCGTAAGTGACTGATTCCACTACGGGCTGCTGCGAACGAGGCGGCGGGGCCGGTTCATAGTATTCCCGATCAAACTCGTCAACAACAATGCGCCCTCTAGGCGGGGGGGCCATGGCCATCGGCCGCATGCTCACCCGCCCGGAACCCTCATACTCGCCCGCGGAGTGCACAGGGTAGCCAGACGACTTTTCAACCAGCGCATCCGTCGCCGCCCTAGCAGGACGCACATTCGGATGGGAAGGGCCCGCCGCATACTGACGTGAGGGCGGGCTGGCTGCAATTGTCGGCGCGTAACCTGTGTGGGCTTGCCCATAGCCTCCCTCAAGGCTCCTTTGTTCTTCGTACCGTTGTAAGCTCGCACGGCGGGTGGCAGCTGCCGCTCTAGGCTGAACATAATGTCCTCTGTCAACCCGCTCATAGATAATAGGCGCACGAGGGTCCCCTCGTATGGCATGCGTAGGGCCGTAGGAAGTGGGGTGTGCAGTTGGACTGTATTCATCCCCGTGTCGACGGTAGACAACATCTCGCGCCGGCGGTCGTGAATCTTGTTTCTGCCGTTTGTGTGGCCGTTGCGCGGGTGGGGCGAGAATCGGCGAGGGAGACTTTGGCTCAAGTTTGATACGCGGTGAAGTTGTGTTGACATCAGCCTTGCGCTTCCCAACATACTTCTTCTTTCCTTTGCCTTTGTCGGCAGCACGTCCATCAACATACGGCGAGCTGTCCGGACTTGACTGAGACGCATCTCCCCTTCTCAACATGGCCACCTGCGCCGGCGTGCCCTGTGACCCGGACTGTCCTCTGACGGCGGCCAAGGGCAGTTGGGACGCAACAGCTAACGAGGAGATATGCGCTGGTTGGGGAGCTACAGGCGACAAATCGTGTGTCCGAACAAATGGAGAAGATGGCTGAGGGTTACCAGCTGCCACTCGTTGGTTGGCTGGAGAACTAGAAATGCCACTTCCACCACTTACAGCCTGGGGCCCTCCAAGAAGTCCGGGCCATGCGGAAAGTGCGGCAACAGCCGCTTGTTGTATCTGTTCAGGTGTTGGGTTCATGGATGGCTGTGGTGGAGCGGCTTGGATGAGGGATGCCGAGTCAAAGTTCGCTCCCAGCAGAGTCGACAGTACTTCAGCAGGCATCTGCCCAGACAATTCAGAAATAGCGGTAGCAAGTTGCTCAGGTGGGGCCTGTTGAATCGCAGCCAGGTCTGGCTGTTGTGCCGGTTGCGGAGAAGAAGGGACATAGTCGAGTTCAGGCTCGTAATCAGAGCCATCCTCCATAGGCATATCGTCGCGGTCGGACCCGGCTGGGACCCGGGAGGTGAGGGCGAATTCAGGTGTGCTGAAGTTGGACGAGTAAAACGTCTGGTCATCACCAGACTCTGCAGCCGCACTGGATGAAGCATTTGCTTTTGATATTGCCGAAGCGCCACCCAGGTTAGTGATATGACTTTGGGAGAGAATGGCCACTGTGGGCGGTGTGAACGTCTTTTCGATCTCCCGCCCCCTCCGCAGGACGTCGTCCACCACGAAATCAGCCTGCACCTCTTCCAGCTTCATCTTGCCTCGCAGGTTTGGCGGCTCCCGAAGCAAAGCCTCAAGTCTGGCACGTTGCAGCGGGATCTCTGATAACGAGATATTACTCGGCGACACAGCACGCACTCCAGAAGCAAAGCCCAGGCCAGGAAGAGGTGCAGCTGTGTCTGTCCCATCCACCAACCGGTTATTCTGGGCAAACGCCGCGAGATTGTCCCCGAAAGGTACACTGTGCGCTGCATGACTAGCACCATTCACCCGCCTGGTGCCTGTCTCAGCCGTCGGTGTTGTAAGTGTACCGTGTGCATGTTTGCTGCTGCCAGGTCGCCGCTCTGCACCAGGGGGGAGGTTCGGACTCGCAGTGCTCGTGGTCGAGGGCGCAAGGTGTGGTGGGATCTTGATTCTTGGGTGCTTTCCAGACGTGATGCTCTCGCTCAGCTTTATTATTCTGTCCAACTCCATCATGCGATGCAGATCGTCTTCTGTCATGGACGCGCGAGGGGGCGCGTCCAGTTCCATCTCAATCGACATGGCGGGCAACCGAGGAGGAACAAATCGGACGGTGTATCAAAAAGACCTTTCAATAGAAGGGATATCGGTCTCGCAGCGCACAACGGCGGCGTGTACCTGTGAGGTCAAGGGCAAGAAAAGCAAAGAGGGAGAAAAGGGGGGCCGGCGACAAGAAAAGCCGGCGCCTACCATGCGACGACAACAGACGAAACAAAACGAGATGTCGTTGGCCACATCTTTTTCCACGCGTCTGGCTCTCCGGGCGTCAGGCCGAATCAAACGGCGAATAAGCCGCTATGCCAAAGGGACCCAGCGCAGTCTGGCGTGAGGCTGCCGAAGACGAAAGTCAAAATCGCTGGTTGACGGCGATGAATCAAATAAAGCTATGTTCGGACGAAGCGAACAGACAAAGGCAGGAGCAGCAAAACAGAAAATGTTGCGGCAGTCGCGACTCAGCGACTAGTGAAGTGCTGCAGCTAATTGCAGCACGGACCACCTGACTACACCAAAGTAATGTGATGGAGCGGCCGGCCGACTTCACTGCATCGAGGCTTGTACTTTCGGTCATGGTTTGACTCACTCGGCGGCTATGGGCATGTCGGTGTATATTACAACGCAGATACCCTGTTATGTTTTTCTATCAATCCTTTTTTTCTTCATACGAGAAAATCCTGAAGCCTTCTCTCTGCAAATCAATTTCGAGGACCAGACAACATCTGGCGACAACAAACTCAGTCTTCGTCGCAATTCTTAGCGCTCTTGCCCGGTTTGCCACAAACAAACTTGTACTAGCTCCTCACCCACGTGACCCGGTTAACAACGGCAGCTTCCGACATCACAACTCTAAGCCCCCGATCTCGCCAGCTTGTCACCATTTCGACAGCTCAGACAAGCAACACGCTGTAGGTTAAACGAAACGTATGTGTTTGTCATGCTGAAAGCACTCCCTGCTCCTCTTGCTCTGCTTGGTTCAGGGCTCCAACGCTCATTTGCGATACAGACGACGGCATATTATTGTTGCCGAAAACAGAACCTATACACAAAAGCAACCAAGATGGGCGACGCAACGTCACTGCCCGACGAGGCCACGAAAGGCGCCACACGGGCACCGAAAAAGGTCTTATTTTTGTAAGGCACATTGCCCGCGCCCCGAACTGACAAAAACCGACAATGCGACTAACATTGACGCCCCGCCTCCAGTGACATTGACAACTGCCTCTACCCAAAAAGCAAGTATCAGACATTTCGCTCTCACCTATAATTCTCCCCTGGAAATCTCGCACTAACCGTCCTTTGTCTCTCCAGGCGCAAAAGTCCACGACCGCATGGCAAAGCTCATTGACGAGTACTTTGCCAATCATCTATCTCTACCTTGGGATGAGGCTGTGCGACTGCACAAGGAGTACTACCAGAACTACGGCCTGGCACTTGAGGGCTTGGTACGGCACCACCAGATCGACCCGCTCGACTACAACGCAAAGGTGGACGATGCACTGCCGCTGGACGAGATCATCAAGCCGAACCCGGTTCTGAAGCAGCTGCTACAGGACATCGACCGCGACGAGGTGCGGCTGTGGCTGTTGACAAATGCATATGTGACGCACGGCCGGCGCGTGGTCCGTCTGCTCGAGATCGAAGAGCACTTTGAGGGCATCACATTCTGCGACTACGGCTCAACACCGCTGTTGTGCAAGCCGCACAAGGACATGTTTGCGAAAGCGATGCGCGACGCGGGCATCGAGCGGATCGAAGATTGTTTCTTCGTCGGTACGTATCATACCTTGCAACACTAGGTTTTGCAAACTGAAACTAACGAGACTTTAGACGACTCGTACATTAACTGCAAGAGTGCAAAGGAATTCGGCTGGACGGTGGCCCACCTGGTCGAAGAAGGCGTTACCTCGCCACGAACACCAGCTTCCCAGTTCCAAATCAGTACCCTGAGCGAGCTGCGGACTATCTATCCGCAACTTTTCAAGAGCAGCCCTTCCTGAGACGGCCCGGTAACGAGGCAAATCCGTTATGTGAAGACTTCATGCATTTGATTTGCATGTAATGATAGAGCAACATGTTGTGTTTATTCTGGTTGTACACATAGACTTGCTGCGATAGATCAGATCAGACCGTACAGGCGGCCCCGCTTTCTTCATAGAGCATCTGCGTTACGTTCTTTAAGAAAGTTTTTTTTTTGGCGTCAAATCATCCATGGGGTATATATCTTCTAAGGTTTCACTCTCCAATATCTCCAACCACTGCGTCTATGGCCGCTTGATACTTCGGATCACGCCGTCCAATTTCGCCAGCATTTCGTCCCGCTCACGTACCGCCTCTTTCCGCTGCACCTCCGCCACTTTGAGTTCTTCCTCCAACTCACGGATCAGTCTCTCTTGGTCTTGTTCTGTATTTTCGAGGCCTGGAAGACTGCCGATCAGGTATTCAATCTGCTGCTCTTTATAGACAAGGTCGCGCGCCAGCTCTTCCTGGCCATGCCGGAACTCGTCTGCGGGAATTGCCTCGACTAAAGAAAAGAACAGACGAATATTAGCACAAAATAATCATACGCCACCTAATGGATACCATGTAGAGGACAGACCAGTTAACGTCCGAGGCTGGCTCTCGGTCTTCTGCTGCTCCTGGATGATGTCCGTCGGTCCCAGCTTCTCGAGGTTGTGGTGGCGTTCGAGGAAGTAGAGGCACGCGAGGAACTGATGCGCAAGCTGGAGACGAATCGGTCAGTGGCAGCTCGTTTTATTCACATCCTCCCATTCAATTTCGCCTGCGAGGGCTCGCCCATCGCGGTTGTCTGGGAAAAGAGATCGGGTGCAGCATACCTGGTCCACGGCATCCTGCACTTGCGACAAACTGTCGACCGTTTTGTTTTCTGCCATGGTCATGCTGGAGGTCAGGAGCAGCGCGCAGAAAGGGGAGCGCAGTACTCGTGAGTCGGAAGTTGACGAGAGGTTGATACACTGGCCTTGGTACAACGGACAAAGTACGACAAAATTACAGTGCGCTACATTCGTCATTTTAGGCACACTTAATGCCTTTACAGTGCGCAACCAGAGGCCCCAGAGTGAGGTACGAGGCTTGTCGTTTGGTACTGTGGCGGTGCATGTGGCTAGTGCAAGCTCGAATGTGGAATTATCGGGTTCCTAGGTGCTCGCACCTGCCAAAACCACGCAACAATCAGGCCTCCACACCTGTTCCCAGCAAGGCGGCCTGCGCCCTTCCACCTCCTCTAAGCTTTCGCTCTGGCTGCTCCTTCCAGACCTGCCAGTTTGTTCCTGCCGTGCCCGCTGCCCAAATTTGCACGCCCCCCAGCAAAGCTTCGTCATCTCCTTCGCCTTCAGTGTTCACCACCTTCACCCCCATCACCCTCACCCTTTTCTCTTTTGTCTTGCATCGCCATTGCACGCCCTCTTTGTCGTGTGACCCCATTTCCTTCATTTCCCTCCCCCAACCGCTCCCCTTTGCCTTCGCTTGCTCCCGCGACCAAGCTGTATTGTCCTCGGGGGGCTTCGCCTACTTCTTTTGCGTCTTGGATGTTTTAGCTTTGTTTCTCTCCTTTTCTCACCCATTTCTTTTTTGTCGAGCTTTTTCTCCATTCGCCTACGCTTTCTGTTTCTGCTTGCACGTCTTTTCCCATCTCGAGCTATCTAATTCCCAATTCTTGACGGATCCGTCCATCGTCCCTGCCTCCTGCGATCCTATCGCAACCCGACGCCCCTGTCGAGTCGATTCCGAGGCTGCCATGTATTCCAACTCCAACTCATTCCTCGGCGGCGGCGCCGGCCTTCGCCCCGGCCAGCAGCAGCAGCAACCTCAGTATGGCACCGCCTCGCCGTTTGGCCATCAGCAGCAACAACCGCAGCAGCAACAGCAACAGGGTCCATTTGCGCCACAACCGACTGGCTTTGGCCAGGCACCCGTACAGTCGCAGTACACAGGCTTTCCTGGAGTTCAGCCCCAAGCAACTGGCATGCCTCAGCAGATCCCCGGCCAGCTCCAGTCGCAGTACACCGGATTCCCCGGTGCGGGCGGCTTTCAGTCGAGTGCTGCGCCGCCCATGCCTTCGATCCCGGCGCAGTTCCAGCAACAGAACCAGCAGCAGCAGCCTCCACTTCCTTCGCTGCCACAACAAGCCTCGAGCCCTTTCTCCTCTGGACCGTCTCAAGGCCTTGCCCCCCCTGCCGTGCCGATGAAGCCCCAGCCGACCGGCTTCCAGGAAATGGCTGCTTCGTTCCAGACCGGCGGTGGTGCCGCTGCCCGCGCATCGGCTGCCCAGTCAGCTAAACCCTCGTCGAAGATCCCGAACATCCGCCTGTCCTTTATCACAGCCCAAGACCAGGCCAAGTTCGAGATCCTGTTCAAATCAGCTGTCGGCGATGGCCAGACCACGATGAGTGGCGAGAAGGCGCGCGACTTACTTCTGCGATCCAGATTAGATGGCGACTCTTTGTCGCAGATCTGGTAGGTCCTTGGCAGAAGGAGATTGGGCCGCAGAAGCTCAGTGGAAGTAGTATTTTGTATACAACATACTAACTATGTCTTTTCTTTTCTTTTCTTTTCTTAGGACTCTCGCCGATACCACCCGCTCCGGACAGCTCCATTTTCCCGAGTTTGCGCTCGCAATGTACCTGTGCAACCTGAAGCTCACGGGCAAGACGCTTCCTTCGAGTCTGCCGGCCAACATCAAGAACGAGGTCTCGAGTATGGTGGACATTATCAACTTCAGCATTGAGGATGACAGCGCCAACGGTACACAGTCTGCGACCAACGCGCCCGACTTCTCCGGTCGCCAGACCACGGCTTCCCCCCCAACCATCCAGCACCCGCAGCCGCAGGCTTCGAACTCGCAACTGCTCCAGGCGACGATGACCGGCTTTCCCGGCCAGCAGCAACAGCAACAGGGCGGCTTCCTTAGCCAGCCGACGGGCTTCCAACCGCAGCCCACTGGTTTCCAGGGTCTCCAACAAAACCCCCAGGCCGCCGGATACAACGGCCCTCGTCCTCCAATGCCGCCAATGCCCACTGGCTTTGGTGCGGCGGGCAGGGCTGCCATGGCCGCGCCTTTGAACGCCCAACCGACCGGACGGCCCGGCCAGTGGGGTCTGGTCAACACTCCTTCGACAGGCCTACCGAACATCGATATTCTCCAAGCGCGGATGATGCCGCAGACTGGCCGCGATCAGGGCAACACAGGAAACTTCACGACGGCCGGTCTGCAGGGCAATGCACAGATTCCCTGGGCCATCACGAAGGGCGAGAAGACCACCTACGATGCCATTTTCCGTGCGTGGGATGGCATGAACAAGGGTTTCATCGCCGGTAGTCAGGCTATTGAGATCTTCGGCCAGAGCGGACTGGAAAAGCCCGACCTCGAACGTGTGTGGACCCTGGCTGATCATGGCAACAAGGGCCGTCTGAACCTGGATGAGTTTGCGGTCGCCATGCACTTGATCTACCGGAAGCTCAACGGCTACCCTGTTCCCGCACGCCTCCCTGCAGAGCTCGTTCCTCCGTCGACCCGGAACTTCAGCGAGTCGCTCGACACGTTGAAGAATCTGGTCAACCAGGAGTCTGACTATCGCAACAACTCAGGTGCTGCTCTGCTCCCCCAGAAGACGGGCGTAAGCTATTTAAAGAGCCACTCTTTCCGTGGCAGCGGTGAGGCCTTTGGGTCGAGCCGCAAGGACGGTACTGTGTTCAAGAACGACGACGAGGCAGTCAGCTACAAGTCCAGCGCCCGCCGCAGACTTGGCGGTGGTAACGAGTCGCCTCGGCCCGACTCCCCGTCTTCGGTGACGTCCAACGACGACCTAACGCTGGAGCAGCTGCGCAAGAAGATTCGTGAGAAGCAGGTGGTCCTAGATGCTCTCGACTTTAGCGACGAGAAGAACGCTGAGGAAGATGAGATTCTCGACAGAAAGGACCGCCGCGAGGCCGACGAGCTTTACCGCCGCATTAGACGGATCCAAGAGGATATTGACAGCCACCCGAACGCGTCTTTGGTTAGCACCAGTGGCAATTCGGATGCCGAGCGTCGTACCCTGAAGCGCCAGCTCCAGACGTTCACCGACAAGATTCCCAGCCTTGCGTCCCAGGTCCGCAAGACAGAAAAGGACATTTCCGACGCTCGCCTTGAGCTTTTTCGTATCAAGGACGCCAAGGCGAACCCGAGCAATGCGGAGCCTATTGTCGGCACCGGCCCCGGCGGTGCTGTGACTGAGTCTGACCGTGTCAAGGCCCGCGCCAAGGCTATGATGCGCCAGCGCACCGCCGCTCTCCGGGGCGAGAAGGTCGAAGCCTCGGACAACGGCGCAGATGCTGCAAGACGTCTGGAGGAGGAGAGCTCCAAGGTCCGCAACGAGAAAGAGAACAACGAGCGAATGGTCCAGGACGTCGAAGACAGTGTCCGCGAGTTTGCCTCTGGTATCGAGGATAGTATCAAGGACACGGGCAGCAACTCCACGTCAGAGCACGAGCGCCGCCGTTGGGAGGATGCGCTTGGCGTGGAGGATGAGGTCCGTGACTTTATCTTTGACCTCCAGCGCTCCAGCCGCTCGAACCGCATCCGCGCTCAGGACCGCCGCCATGACGCGCTGACGGCGCCTGCGGATTCCGGCCCACACTCAGGCTCCCCTAGCACCTCTCGCGTCGAGAGCCCGGTATCCAGCTCTAGAACAGCAACACCGACTGCAGGTGGCTCGTCTTACTCGGCCTACAAAACGCCTGAGGAGAGGGCCGCATATATCAAGGAGCAGGCCGCCCAGCGCATGCAGGAGCGGCTTGCTGCTATTGGTATCAACCGCCGTGGCGAGTCGCCTGCGCAGCGGGCAGAGCGTGAGCGGACGGAGCGCGCAGAAAAGGCACGCCTGGCTGACGAGGAGACAGCCCGCCGAGATGCCGAGCGCAAGGCCAGACTGGCCGAGGAGCAGGGCATCCCACCGCCGGCTGCTACTGCCGCTACTCCGGCTGCCGAGACAAAGAGTGCACCACCCCCGCCGGCCGTCCGCAAGGCACCCAGGGTGGAAGAGGAAGAGCGCCTGGAGCAACAACAAGCCAAGACCAAGCAGATTGAGTATGTTTTTATATTCCCTCTAGTTTCTAGAAGGTAACGAGTAGTCCAGTTACTAACTGGTTATAGGACCAACGCAAAGGCGGATGAAGACGAGCTCTCAACTGCCGAGCAGCGTCTCAAGGAGCTTGAGGAGCAGGTGCGGCTGGGCAAGATCAAAAAGGAGGAGGAGAAGAAGAAGAAAAAGGCTGCCCTCGCCGAGGCCAAGGAGAAGGAAGCCAAACTCGCTGCACGCCGGGCCGAGATCGACGCGGCCAAGAAGCGCGAGGAGGAGCTTCGGCGCCAACTGGAGTCGATGGACGCCGATTCGGACTCCTCCGACGACGAGGGCCCGCAGCAGATCACGCCGCAGGCCTCTACGCCCACGCTGGCCAGCAGTCAAATTAGCAACGACCGGGAGGTCGCGCCTGCGACTGTCGTTCCTCCAGTGCCAACGTCGAACGGCAACGCCACGTCACCTGATGAGACCAAGCCCGAGAGCCGCAACCCGTACTTTAAGATGCTGTCGCAGTCCTCTGGTAGCTCTTCTGTTACCGGCCCCGCTACGGTTGTAACTCCGGCTGCGTCTACGGGTCCCGCAAGCGATGCTTCTACCAACCCCTTCCACCGCATGACGTCCAATCCCATTGCGGCCGCCGCGCCTGCTGCCCTTCCTACGGGCCCGGTCTCTCGTAAGCGTGCTGACACGGACGATGGCTGGGGCTCGGATGCAAACGACGATGAAGAGGAGGACTCGGACGACGATGATCGGCCTGGCGGTAAGAGCGCTGCCGAGCTGGCGTCCCGCCTATTTGGCAGCATGGCGCCTCCTCGGCCGCTGTCGGCTGTGGGTGACAAAAACACGAGCGCCTCGCCTGCTTCTGTGAGCTCACCCACTGTGCCCCCGCCACCTCCTGTGGCTGCGCCCGATGTGCCTCCTCCTGCACCTGCTGCCGACGCACCCGAAGTGCTCGTGTCTGATGCGCCGACATTTGCCCCTCCTCCTCCCCCGGTTCCCATCTTTGAAGCTCCGACGGCTCCCCCTCCGCCGCCGCCCCCAGCACCGTCAGCCGATGCTCCGTCTGCTCCGCCTCCACCTCCACCCCCGCCACCACCGCCAGGCGGTGCACCAGGGGCCCCTCCTCCGCCTCCTCCTCCCCCTCCGCCAGGCCCTCCTCCGCCGGCAGCAGGTGGTGGCGGAGTGGGTCAGCGCCCTGCTGCTTTCCTGAGCCAGGTCAAGACGGGTATGGCTCTGAAGAAGACGGTGACTGTTGACAAGAGCGCGCCTATGTCGGGCGGTCGCGTCTTGGACTAATCTAGGCGATTATGCCGTGTGCGAAGTAGCCCCGCGCCTCCTTCCTTTTACCTGCTAGATCGGGACTGCGCAATAATTCTGATCCTATAGTTGATTCTTAGTTGGATATCCTCCATGCTATAGGGTCCACCGGTCTATCGTGTTTTCGTCCATTGCCGTTTTTGTGTTCTGTTTTTGCTTTGCCCGCTTTGTCGAATGAGGGTGTTGTTGTATTTGGCGATGCGTTGTGTGTTCTTTTCTTTGTTTTGTTCGGATCTGCCGCTTACCCCGACGACCAGCACCAACCGAGGAGATACAACAGAGTAAGGGTGGGAAAGAGACTCTCACGGTGGGTGGTTTGCTCGTATCAGTCCCGATGGCGACATGTTATTGCCTACCCTGCTCACACCCTCTCTATCTCGCTCGCTTTCTACTGCCACTTTCCCTGTTCATAATTTTTTCGTTAAGTTTTGTCAAATACTTTTGCCTGATATATGCTCTCATTAGCCTTCGTTTATTTAGGTTTCTATGCTGGCGTCTCTCGAGAGCCAATCCCGGTTGCAATACAATGTCAACAGACGTGCTGGTGAGCAGGTATTGAGGGAATAGAAAACGAGCGAGTTGGTTCAGGATATGGTACGTCGGCTCCAGCCTGACAAAAAAAGGCGAACCACATTTAACTGATGGGCCAAGGCAGTGGTTCGCGTTTTTTTGTCAGCTGGGAGGTCGGGTGTCTTTAACAACTACAGGACCTAGGGCCGTACTCGTCTTGTCTTTATCGCCGTATGGCATTTGACGGTTTGCGGCCTTACTGTCGAGGTTTTGGTATCGCGAGATAACCACACCGGTAGAGGAAGTCCTGACGTTCGTGCTTGTAGTACCCAGCGTTTCTTCTGTTCGTCAACTGTATATGGCTATCGTCTATGTAGTTCCTGGGTGAAAAATACGAGTGGCCCGAATATTATTATTTTATTTTTGCTTTCTAGTTATCATTGTTATTATTATCATATGTGTGTGTGTTTTTTTCAAAGAAAAAAATAAGGAAAGAAAATATTTTCATTTTCAATCTATTTATGTTTTCGTCATTATTATTCCACCGGTATGAAAATAAACCAGGGCCGCATTATTCTCGCTCCCATTATGTTGTTCCCCCATAAGAAAGTCTTGCACAGACGTACATATAAGAAACATATAGAAATGAATACCTTAAAACACCAGACTGAAAATCCGTGCAAAGCATGTTTTAAAAATACCCGCAACCTTAACGTCCCACCAAATATATAAACATGTAAATATATTACCAGCCACCCTAACTCCCGTGGCCAGCAATATAACCTATATACGATGCACTATGTTTGTTAAAGCACCGGGCCCGACATTGAGAAAGAGCAACTACAACGGCGCGGTGAAACAGGTAACGAACGAGGTGTGATGAAACCAGACGAAATAAACGTCGTTGACGAAACGAAACGAAACAGACACCATGGAAGCTGGAAACATGCCACCCCACCGAGACGGACTCACAGAGGAATCAGAGTCTGGATCTGGGCCATGGGCGCCTTGTACCTCCGCAGAACAGCGTACACCAGCCCTTCCCGACTGCGGCCCACAGAGAATAAAGTCTCCCTGCCCCCTCCCCCTTGCCGAAAACGTGCACCCTGCTTCCCTCTCCTATGTGCCGAACAAGGCCTCCTGAAACGGAACTTGTATTCCTTCCTGCCGCTGCAAGAAGCCTTTCATGTCCCGAATGTCCGTATGGACATGTACTCATACTCCTAAACGACGACACCGTGCATTACCCAGAACAACCAAGGACGGTATGGTGCGGCGTGGCGTACCATTGCATCTGCGTGCCACAGTGGGTGTCGGCGGCATGCCTCCTATGAGCTCGCAGAGGCCAGGCCCTGGTCTTCTCCCGGTGCATACGAGACCGTTTCACGCGCACTGCAACGTAGAGATACGAGCACCGAGTGGAAGCATTACTGCATAACCAGCCTGGAGAAGGCCCACCGTCAAGTTCGAGGAGCACTGGGAATAGACTCGGTATTCATCAGATGCGCCATCCTGTTTAGGCGGATGAGGCGTTAGGGCGTGTTCCTTGTTGCCAACTTCGGCAGGGATTGGCACTGTCACCTCAAGCCGATCGTGAAAAATTGTGACTAAATCGTAGGATTGTATGTTGTAGAAAGGCTCCATACACCGTAATAAAGTCGCTTTTCCTTGTAAAATATGTTCAACGGGCCAGCTGGTTTCGCGTGACGCGGTTTACTGGACGCGCCCGGACTTGCTTGACCCATCGCTTTCACGAACCGACAAACTAAACCGGACCCGTCGTGTCCCCGTACCTCATCTCTCTTTCGGTTCTCAATCTGTCTTAACTTGACGTGCTCCTCTTCCCTTTCCCTTCTTTGTTCGGTGCAAGACCCATTTTCTACACTTGGATCGTCCCTGGCCCTATTAGTGGGCTTTCGTGTCTTAAGAGCATGGGGTTGCTTTCTTTTCGCCGTCTCTTGCTGCTCGCTTTCTCGTTTCGTCACTTCCTCGGCGAGCTCGGTCTCCACGAGGGCTGATGACAAGGAGTCGATGGACGAGAGTTTCCTCCAAAGAGGGGAAAGACGCCCGGCTTCGAGGAGGAAAATGGCCCCTCAGCGGCGGCAGCCGATCCTACTCGTCCTGGGACAGGGTTAGGCATGAACATGCCATTTCGGAGAGAGCTCCCAATGGATGCAAATGCTCGTTCCGTCTTGTGTTCGTCGTACTCTGTATTGTCTCCCCACTTGACCAGACCAAAGCGGCAGCATAAAGAATGGAGCATGAATAAGGTGACCAATGTGCACGGAAAGTTAGACCGATAACAAGAGCCGGGGAGAACGTTGCTCAAAGAAATGTGCCACCAATGGCTGTGCACATACGGAGCAGCCGTGACAAGGGCGAGAAATACTCGAAGTGGTGATGTTCGTGCTGGAATGGTGACTGCTGCTGGCCGCCTTGCTTGAGACATCGGTGAGATTGCGACATTCCGCTCTGGCGTTTTTTTTTTTTTTTTTTTTTTTTTTTTTTTTTTTTTTTTTTTTTTTTTTTTTTTTTTTTTTTTTTTTTTTT